>JADWQK010002382.1:0-12402 GCA_017933935.1 Sesamia nonagrioides
TTTTTAGGTTTGGGCGTAGGTGTGGGAGCCGCCCTCGGTCTCATCAACGGCTGTAAGGATGATGCCAACAGTGCAGTTGGTGTTGGTCTTGGAGTTGGAGTCGGACTAGTCTCCAAAGGAGAAGACAGTGTTGTAGGAGGAGGACATGGGAAGACAGGGGACACTAAAACGGGCACTAAAGGCGATGGCGTAGGAAGCAGTGGTAAGTTTTATCTTCATTCGTCATTTTCTGCCAATTAATTTGGTTATGTTGCCGGCAAGATATCTTTTTCTCTCATACTTCTCTATTAGACGTCATCTCCTTAATCACTCCCTTCTCACCCTTATTATTATCCACAAAATCAAAGGCACTCAAAGGGCAATGGAGAGGGCTATGCTTAGGGTTTCACTTCGCCATCGAATCAGGAATAAGGAGATCACCAGAAGAATGAGAGTAACCGACATAGCCCGAAGAATTGCAACGCTAATGTGGCAGTGGGCTGGGCACATTGCCCGTAGGACCGATGCCCGATGGGGCCGACAGGTTCTCGAGTGGCGACCACGCACTGGAAGACGCATCGTGGGCAGGCCCCCGAAAAGGTGGGCGTCTTTCGGCTGAGATGATGATGGCATTCCATTCATCGTTTCTTTGGTCTTGTCCTACTCTTATAGCTATCGACATTCATACTCAAAACTCTCCTCACAATATTTTCCTCATTTCTCCGTGTCCGCGTCTTGGTTGTCATGGTATGCCATGACAACCAAGACGCGGACAGGGAGCCAAGACGTGGACTAGTCCATAAGTTTAAAGCCGCTCAGCGAGCTATGGAGCGGGCTATGTTGGGCGTCTATCTAAAGGACCGCATCAGAAATGAGGTGATCCAACAGAGGACCAAAGTCACCGACATAGCTGAGAGTATTAGCAAGCTGAAGTGGCAATGGGCTGGTCACATATGCAGCAGGACCAACAACCGTTTTTTTTTAATAATTATAAACCAGTGCTTGACTGCAATCCCGCCTGATGGTAAGCAGTGGTGCAATCGCTGATGGTAAAGCGCACTAGTTTATTAAGCCTATTCACTTAATAAATGAAGGAATAGGAAGGATGACGGCAGTTGAGCGAGGTGATGCAATGTTAAACCCAAGACCAACACGACCAAACGAAGCTGCGCTAGAGGGAGATTGATCTGGAGACTCTCCACGACCAAACTCCCGACACAACAACATTTGGCGCATCGTACCTGCCACACATCGCAACACAACTGCTCAGACCCGTCCTCCGCACGGCTTCACCAGACATCATGCCGGAACACGACGAATCGCTTAGCGGCAAGACTTTGTTTGGTGGGTGGTAACTTCTGCCGGCAGCCGATGTTATGGCCTACCACCGAGAAAACCGTTGGTGTAAACGAGTCCTCGAGTGGAGACCGCGTCTCGGCAAACGTAGCTTAGGACGCCCTTGGGCGAGATGGAGCGACGACATCAAAAAGGTGATTGTAGTGGCTAGCGGAGAACTGCTCAGATCGCGCTTGTTGACGTACCATGGAGAGGCCTATGTCCAGCAGTGACGAGTAGAGGCTGATGATGATGATGACCATGATAACCACCGATTTCCACACAGCTTTTCAGCTACCGGTGCCACTTTCAGACTTCCTCTTATGTACTCATTTCTTATTCTATCCATTCGTGTAACACCACACATCCCTCTTAGCATTCTCATCTCGGCTGCATGCAATTGTCTTTCATTCATCCCTTTCGTAGCCCAACATTCTGATCCATACAAGACAGATCGAGGTATGTTCTACTGTCTTTATCTATACTAATATATAAAAAGTTGAAGAGTTTGTTTCTTTGAACGCGCGCTAATTTCAGGAACAAGTGGTCCGATTTAAAAAACCTTTGCGTTGGATAGCCCATTAATTCAGAAAGCTTTAGGTTAATAACATCACGCTGCGATCAATAGAGCCGCTGGCGGCCGCTAGTACCTAATATGTATTATAAACCGGAATGTTTTTGTGGAGTGATGGGTGTTTGTCAAAAAAATAACTTTGTTATCATATGAATTTTATGAAGCATGAAGCCTGGCAAATTACTATTGGACACGCATCCCTGTGTGGTCTGGTTTCAAGAAACTATTGGATTAGGACCTGGATTAGCTCTGATGATCAGAACAAAAGCGAGATAGACTTCATGTTACCGAGAAGGCAAATCTACTAGGAAAATAGCGGCAATGTCATTCTGTCACCATTCTGCCGACTTGGGCCTCTTTAATAACTACATGGTGAATGAATCATTGTCAGTTCAATGCTATATGCCTCGTCTTTTATACTGCTTATATCAGGGCAAGATCTCGGTCAAGCACTTGTATAACTTAGTTTGTTTTTTGTAGTGGCAGGGGCAATAACATCGGCTGCCGGCAGAAGTTACCACCCACCAGACAAAGTCTGCCGCCAAGCGATCTTCGTCGTGTTCCGGCTGATGTTCAGAACGGGGGCTTCAGCCCGCGGAGTTCGGTTATATCGCGCTTTTAGATTTCCCTCGAATATCAAATTTTTCGAATAAAAAGTAGCCTATGTTCTTCTCAGGTCTAAAGATTGTCTGTGTCAAATTTCATCAAAATAGGTTGAGAGGTTTAGGCGTGAAAGCGTAACAGACAGACAGACAGACAGATAGAGTTACTTTCGCATTTATAATATTAGTATGGATATATATAAAGCTGAAGAGTTTGTTTGCATGTTTGTTTGTTTGTTCGCGCTAATCTCGGAAACTACTGGTCCGATTTGAAAAATTCTTTTTGCGTTGGATAGCCTTCAATCCAGGAAGGCTTTAGGCTATATAACAGCACGCTGCGACCAATAGGAGTGGAGCATAATTAATTCCACGCGAACGAAGTCGCTGGCGGCTGCTAGTTTATAATATTAGTATGGATTTATTTATATACAATTTACTCACTTAATTCCGTTTTTAGGTTTGGGCGTAGGTGTGGGAGCCGGCCTCGGTCTCATCAACGGCTGTAAGGATGATGCCAACAATGCAGTTGGTGTTGGTCTTGGAGTTGGAGTCGGACTAGTCTCCAAAGGAGAAGACAGTGTTGCAGGAGGAGGAAATGGGAGCGACGGCGATGGCTCAGGAAATTGTGGTAGGTTTTATCATAGTAAATGATTTATATATCAAATGTCATGGTGGCCTAGTGGTTAAAACACCAGCCTCTCAAGTATGAGTGCGCTGGTTCGATTCCAGGTCAGGCAAGTACCAATGTAACTTTTCTAAAGTTATATGTAAGTACTTTCTAAGTACCTATATCTTGGACACCAATGACTGAAGGTGAAGGAAAACATCTTGAGGAAACCTGGACTTTATAAGTCTGAAGTCGCTAACCCGCATTGAGCAAGCGTGGTGATGGTGATTACGCTCAATCTTTCTCTGTATGAGAGGAGACCTGTGCCCAGCAGTGGGACGATAAAAGGTTGATGATGAAATGATTTATCATTCTCCGCCCTTATCCCCATAGGGATGTATGCAAAGTATGAAAATAAAAAAAAATAATTAGTCCGTCCTAGAGATACAATTAATTATAACATTTTTAGTTGTATCTTATATAGTCATCATCATCCCAGCGGTAACCCCAGTCGCATCCGAAGCCTTTTCAGCTTTGAAGTCTGGGGTCCGCTTTACCAGTCCAACTGCTGATATGGCTAAACTTCGACATTTTCCGTGAAGCGACTGCCGTCTGACCTCCACAACCCGAAGGCGACATCGAAGCATTGCAGTTAGACCAATTGTTGGACTTTGAGGGCTCCAACAACCCATATATCTTATATAGTGCTCCAGGCTTAGACGGTTGGTGTGTTAGGTCTGTGTTGATAGGAGCTGAAATAGATACTCGGAGACTGATTAAGTCTTTTATTGTACTTATGTACTTTTACAATTTTGATTTAAATATACGAGGCGACTATACAATGCAAATGATGGTAGACGTAGACGCCGTTTTACCGCGGTACACGCACTTTTATAGACATCATGTTGGGAGTAGGGAGATGGCGGCGGTGCGTCCCGCACCCCGCACTCCTGCGCGTTAACATATAGTTTAGGCAGCGTAAGCAAAATAAGTAACATTTCTGGTTGATTTTTTACACCTTGGGTTCAAAAAACCAAATATCTTACGGAACCCTATTCAATACGCCTGCCTGCGACGTGGAGGCCCCGGGTTCGATCCCCGGCCAGGTCATGATGGAAAACGATATTTTCCTGATTGGCCTGGGTCTTTGATGTTTATCTATATATGTATCTATTATAAAATATAGTATCGTTGAGTTAGTATCCCATAACACAAGTCTCGAACTTACTTTGGGGCTAGCTCAATCTGTGTGATTTGTCAAAAAAAAAAAATGTAGCGTTCTAATGAAAAAAGAATGATTAAAATCGGTCCAGTACTTTTTGAGTTTATTCGTTACATACAAAAATACAAATTTTTCCTCTTTATAATATTAGTGCAGATAAAAAAAAATTAAAACCCGTATTTTTTATTTTGTCGAAATTACCAAAAACTACTGAGATATAGCGTATTAAAGTTACGGAGTGGGGGCTAATTACGTCACACCGTGGTACATTATGTATCACGGCGTGACGTCTACACATTCGATCCAGCCGACGCCCTAAGCCGAGGTTCGTACCCCACAGGGGGTGCCCTTAGTGCGTAGTCGCCTAATTTTAATTTAGTTTTAAGTGCCCCTGGCTGGAGGCTTTAATTTTAATTAAGGCATCCACAGGAAAGTCCGATTAAGTAGTTACGGTCTCCTAGTAGCCACCTACGAGATGGCATATCAAAAAAAAAAAAAGGCAAAAGGCATGTGACATTTCTTATATCTTCCTAAGTATTTGAATGAAAGAAAAAATTAAAAATAAGTGTTCAATATTTTTTATAATTCTATCTGATGGACATTAAATTATTTTTTAGTCATCATCATCATCCCAGCGTTAATCCCAGTCGCATCCTCAGCTTTTTCAGCTTTGGAGTCTGGGGTCCGCTTTACCAGTCTAACTGCTGGTTTTTGGCTAAACTTCGATATTAAATTATTTTTTAGTATACAACCCAATTTGCTTATGTACGGCGCAAGATGTCTTTTTTTCATATTCTCTATTAGACGTCAATTCCTAAGTCACCCCCTTTTAAACATATCATCATTAGCATTAATTATCAGCTATTGCGTAGAACTAGGTCTCATACGAAGGCTCAGAGTCACACAAAGGGCGATGGAAAGAGTTATGCTCGGAGTTTCTTTGTGCGATCGAACAGAAATGAGGAGATCCGCAGAAGAACCAAAGTCACATAGCTCTTCGAGTCGTTAAAATTAAGTGGCAGTGGGCGGGGCACATTGCTCGTAGAACCGATGGCCGATGGGGCAGTAAGGTTCTGGAGTGGCGGCCACGTACTGGAAGACGTAGCGTAGGGAGGGCCCCAACAAGGTGGACCGATGACCCCGATGAAAGTTGCGGAAAGCCGATGGAAGCGGGCAGCACAAGACCGGTCATTGTGGAAAGCCTTGGGGAAGGCCTATGTCCAGCAGTGGACATCTATAGGCTGAAGAAGAAAAAGAAGGACACACAAATCTATCTAATCTATACTAATATATAAAGCTGAAGAGTTTGTTTGTTTGAACGCGCTAATCTCAGAAAGTACTGGTTCGATTTCAACATTCTTTTTGCGTTGGATAGCCCATTAATCCAGGAAGGCTTTAGGCTATATATCATCACGCTGTGACTAATAGGAGCAGAGCATATAAAAAAAACCTATCGAAACCTACGCGGGTGGAACCGTGGGGCGCAGCCAGCCCATACTGATATTATAAATGCGAAAGTAACACTGTCTGTCTGTCTGTCCGGCTTTCACGCCAAAACTACTGAACCATTTGTCATGAAATTTGGTACACAGATAGGAAAGGACATAGGCTATATACCATCTCGCTATGACCAATAGGAGCATAGCAATAACAATTTTTTTTGCGAAAACGGGAGCTAACGCGGACGTACATATTGCTCCCATTATTTTAGCAGGCGCTTATTTTCTATCAACTGAGCTCTTTCTGAAGTCCACGCGGACGGAGTCGCGGGCAACAGCTAGTCTTATATAAATCTGATAGTTTATCATATTATTTTATTTAATATCCTTCAAAATTACTCAGACTTCGTGTGATTCGAAATGGAGGATTCGTGTAAATTATGTATACAAAGGTATACATTTAGAGTGTCCAACCATTGATATTACCTATATTAAACTAAGGTAGATAAGTCACTAGCGCACTTTCAGAAAATGAAGCCTACTAAAGATTATAATTCTAATCTCTTGCATAGTCACTCTCGATACACTCGTAAAAACAAACGAAAAACACTAACAGCGCAAATGACAAACACTAGCCATCTTTTTCTTTTCTTTGCTTTAGATTGCGCCCCATCTCACTCACACTGTTCTAAAGTGTGAAATGTAAGCAGAATAAAAAATTTGCATGTGTGTGCTGCTGCTCCGATCGGCACATTTATTTCGGTTAATTTGTTAGAGCATATCATAGTGTTAACTGTGATTATTTTGTTACAGATCGTTGACCAGCAAGCAGTGTGATGCTATAACCATCTCACCGTGGACACCTAGGTGAAGTGATCGTGGAGAGAGCTCTCATTACAAATACTGATGTTAAAAGGTTGACATTATTGACAGCACACTCTATGAACACTTCACTCATCTTTTCACGATGAGATTTTAAAAGAATCAATCGACAGAAGCTTTAGAAAATTAATTATCCGCTAATATTATAAATGCGAAAGTAACTCTGTCTGTCTGTCTGTCTGTTACGCTTTTCCGCTTAAACCTCTCAACCGATTTTGATGAAATTTGGCACAGACAATCCTGACCCTGAGAAGAACATAGGCTACCTTTTATCCCAGGAAAAATTTGATGTTCCCGAGGGAAATCTAAAAGCGCTTGATATAACCGAACTCCACGCGGGCAGAAGCCGCGGGCGGAAAGCTAGTAACATATACAACGTTATTTTTTGTAAGTATATGCGAAACCCGAAACACGTGTCCAGTATTTTAAAGTAAATAATCTATGTACAAAATTTCAAAAAGATATCATGAAAAACCAAAAAAATTATGAGCTTGTTATCTTACTTGGTTGTCCCAACAAAAATATGGTCCCTGTAACCTGTGGCGTCAGCTGTAGCGCGGGCATGCGACGCGCCAAGTATTATGATCTACCGTAAACTGAACTTGCGCGCACGGTAACCACACTGCAACCATTTCTAAATGTATTTGGGAAAATATATAACATAATGTAAAAATGATTGGAATCGATTCGGTTGCTTATTCTGAACAAACTGTATTCAGGTTTCGAATAAGGAAAAAATAACGTTGTATAAGCATGTAAAAAAAAAAAAGTATTTACTGATTTTGAAATATTTAGTTATTCTGAAATGTAGGTATAAATAAAAATGGTTTAGCATATTTTGTTGTTATTATTTTTTTTCTCTGAAATCCTCATCATTAGCTGAGAGACGCTCTTTGCTCGTATAATGACAATTCACAAAAAACTCTAGGCATATAAAAAAAAAAATATGTTTATTACCACTGGTTTGAACATAACAACATAAAATATTTATCTGGCACCCAATTTAAGATTTAACTTGTGTTTAGGGTGCCAGGGTCCTCGCTAGCTAATTATTATAGATGTTAGTCAAACACAATATAATAGTAAATACTATATAGATACTATATAAATCACTTACAGGCACTTTTTTATTGTCAAAGGGTAGGTCAGTCAGTAAGATGAAGATAGTTGCATATTACAAAGAACAGGTCTCTATGGAGAAGAACGGTCGAGAAACACACACACAGGTCCGTTCGTGTGTGGAGTACTGCAGCCACATTTGGGCTGGTGCTGCCAAGTGTCACCTGGCCACTTTGGATTCAGTGGAGAGACGTGCAAAGAGGCTGATTGGTGACCCTGATCTAACTCGAGTTGGTCTCCAAAGCCCAGAGCACAGGCGTAGAGTAGCCAGCCTTTCGGTGTTCTATAGGATGCATTTCGGGGAGTGTGCGAGGGAATTGCATGATTTAATTCCTCCATCTCCGTTCCACCAGCGGACGACCCGTCATACGGCTGGTTTCCACCCTTACGTTGTTAACACCACTACGATCCGGACGAAGCGTTTCGCCTCCTCCTTTATACCGCGTACATCAAGGGACTGGAATAATTTGCCAGCGGTGGTGTTTCCGTCGGACTACAATTTGAGTGTCTTCAAGGCTATAGTGAATAGGCTCTTAATAAACTAGTGCGCTTTACCATCAACGATTGCGTCACTGCTTACCATCAGGCAGGATTGCGTTCAAGCGCTGGTTTATAATATTAAAAAAAAAAAAACTACATGGCAATTTTAACACAATAATGAACACAGAAACGATTAGCATGGTTAGCAAGTCTGTGTCGTTTGGATGTAAATAAAGCTAGTGGTATACCAGCGACTGTTCTCAAGGTTTTGTGCGCCCGAGTTGTCTCCTGTACTGACACGTTTGTATCACGTCTAATTTAAGACTGGTATAGTGCCCAAGTCCTGGAAGCTTGCCAACGAGCTTGCTGAACGACCGATTTCGATAATATCCATACTCTGCAATATAATGCCTACAAGAAAATGCATGGAGTAAAAGACAGTAGGGGTATGGATGCAATCGGTCAGTTGGGAACCTCCTAGTGTCTGCCACTAACTTGTCTGGCCTTGACTGTCTTACTGGCCTTTTGAGTAAGTTTCCAGGCGTACGGCATTTCTCCTGACCTGACTGGCTGGGTAAAAGACTTCCTGATTGAACGGTACCTCCGAGTTGTTGTCGATGGATGCTCGTGGCATTAGTCGACATGGGCTCAGCCCATGTCGACTAATGCCGGTGTTCCTCAGGGGTCTGTTCATGATGATTAATGATTGAAAAATCAGCCAATTTAAATGATAAATCGGTTTGTAATACGATAGCCTAAAGATCCCCTTTTTCGTTTTTGTATGGAAAATCATCATATGAACTCACACGCCCTTCCGCTCACTTAGGCGTGTCAGACTTTTATTGACTAAAACCCATCCGTGTTTCTTCACTTGCCTGTTCACCAGGGCCACCGTTTCTTTTTTAACCAACCCGCAACCCAACCAATCCGACATCTCGCGAAGCACAACATGGGTGACCTGGCCTGCTCCTTACCGGGCGGCGAGCTGCCTCTCGCCGCCGCCCGCAAACCCGTGCCTACTGTGGAGGGCCTACCGCCGGGAGTTCGATGTTGTCTCTCGACCAGGGCGTCTTCTGGGGCGGCTAGAGGCGTGAGAGTGCTGGGATTCCCGCTCCCTCAAGCGCTCCGCCTCCTCCTTTGCCAGCATCACTGTTTTGCAGAAGGAGTTAACGACCCGCTATGCCCTCTCGCTCCGGAGATTATGGTCATGGGTCGTCACGAGGATCGTCACGGCGGTGCTCTACCCAAGCCGGGCAGACCTCCATCGTATTCTCCATCGTGTCCTCAGGCCGATCCATATAGTGGTGACACTCTGACGTTTCTCCGCCTTATCCGGAACAGGACCTCCCGAAACAACCGTGTCCGGTGCGTCCTTGCGTCTGGCAGAAGGTGAGGGCGCCGTGGCGCCTCTCTAGCCACTCCTCAAAGAGGGGACTTATCGCCTCTATTCTCGCGTGCCCACCACTGGATTGCGACAAACGCTCCCAAATCTCCATGTCGCCATGAGATTCTGCCGGAGCTCTGTCCGCCGTACCATGATTTCTCGCGGCAGCGTAGGTTTGTCCCGGTTTTGCCTCCTCTCGCCACTCCCATTAATAAAGCCAAAGCCCTCGGCTTTATTTATTTATTTATTCTTTCGCACATGACATGTACAGAGGCGGACTTAATGCCTTAGGCATTCTCTACCAGTCAACCCCAGGTGGTGAAGAGATAAGATGATCCCATGGCGGCAAATCGGCAAGGAGGTTCTCCGCCTCAGCGGAGACCGTGCGGTATCCCCGGACCAGCCTAGGACGAGGAGCTCTAGGACAAAAATATAAACCCTCTCACATTGTCTTTATCATCATCATCATCTCAGCGTTAATCCCAGTCGCATACGCAGTTTTTTTTCAGCTTTGGAGTCTGGGGTCCGCTTTACCAGTCTAACTGCTGATTTTGCTAAACTTCGACATTTTCCGTGAAGCGTCTGCCGTCTGACCTCCACAACCCGAAGGCGATATCGAAGCATTGCAGTTAGACCGATTGTTGGACTTTTGAGGGTTCCAACAACCCGTAACGACTGCCACTAGATGTTCGTATGGCAACCGGGACCAACGGTTTAACGTGCTTTCCGAGGCACGACCAGACCAGTGCAAACTCCTCTCACATTGTCTTTATCTTTCGACATTATTACAACTGGAGCGTCACCATGATAATAATGTTAGTAATCAATCGATAAGACGTATTTGCTGAATGATTAAACGAATCTTTTCAGGTGAACCGTGTCCGGTGAAGTTTAATTAAATTCTTACTCATATTAAACAACGTAATATTTCTGATAACACTTTACCTGTCGGCTGGCTCATGCTCGACGTCGTTCGCGTGTTTACGAAGTTTCCCCAACAAGGGATCGTATCCCTCGTTTGCCAGTTTATCTCGTTTCTGACTATTTTTCTTTTTGCCCACTGCTCTTAAATGTTTAGAGTAATGTTTTTTTTTATAAATTATAAACTAGCGCTTGACCGCAATCCCGCCTGATGGTAAGTAGTGACGCAATCGTTGATGGTAAAGCGCACTAGTTTATTAAGAGCCTATTCACTCTAGCCTTGAAGACACTCAAATTGTAGTCCGGCGGAAACACCGCCGCTGGCAAATTGTTCCAGTCCCTCGATGTACGCGGTATAAAGGAGGAGGCGAAACGCTTCGTACATAGTGGTGTTAACAACGTAAGAGTGGAAAGTCGCCGTACGATGGGACGTCCGATGGTGGAACAAAAGGTGAAAGAAAACGTTAGAAGATAACATTTTAGTTCAATCCTGTCAAAATAAGATATTCCATAGACAGTTTAGACGCGATTATAAACATGGCGGCTGAAAATACATCAATTTACGTCAAGTGCGGACGTTTTTGACAGGTCTAAACTGAGATATGTTCTGTCCTTTTCTTAATAAAATAGAAATAAAAAGATGTACTGAACTTAAATTTAGTTTAGTTTGTGAACAAGAAAAATAGCGTCAATGTCTGATTTAATTTGTCTTGGTTTAGTTAAAAATAGCGTCAATGTCTGATTTAATTTGTCTTGGTTTAGTTAAAAATAGCGTCAATGTCTGATTTAATTTGTCTTGGTTTAGTTAAAAATAGCGTCAATGTCTGATTTAATTTGTCTTGGTTTAGTTAAAAATAGCGTCAATGTCTGATTTAATTTGTCTTGGTTTAGTTAAAAATAGCGTCAATGTCTGATTTAATTTGTCTTGGTTTAGTTAAAAATAGCGTCAATATCTGATTTAATTTGTCTTGGTTTAGTTAAAAATAGCGTCAATGTCTGATTTAATTTGTCTTGGTTTAGTTAAAAATAGCGTCAATGTCTGATTTAATTTGTCTTGGTTTAGTTAAAAATAGCGTCAATGTCTGATTTAATTTGTCTTGGTTTTAGTTAAGAAAGCGTCAATGTCTGATTTAATTTGTCTTAGTTTTAAGTTAAAAATAGCGTCAATGTCTGATTTAATTTTGTCTTGGTTTAGTTAAAAATAGCGTCAATATCTGATTTAATTTGTCTTGGTTTAGTTAAAAATAGCGTCAATGTCTGATTTAATTTGTCTTGGTTTAGCGAAGTTAAAAATAGCGTCAATGTCTGATTTAATTTGTCTTGGTTTAGTTAAAAAATAGTAATGTCTGATTTAATTTGTCTTGGTTTAGTTAAAAATAGCGTCAATGTCTGATTTAATTTGTGTCTTGGTTTAGTTAAGAAATAAGCGTCAATGTCTGAGTTACAATTTGTCTTCGTTTAATTTAAGAAATAGCGTCAATGTCTGATTTAATTTGTCTTGGTTTAGTTAAAAAATAGCGTCAATGTCTGAGAAGGATTTAATTTGTCTTGGTTTAGTTAAAAAGAAATAAGCGTCAATGTCACAGTTTAATTTGTCTTGGTTTTAGTTAAACTAGTGCGCTTTACCATCAACGATTGCGTCACTGCTTACCATCAGGCGGGATTACAGTCAAGCACTGGTTTATAATTAATAAAAAAAAAACTTAAATTTAGTTTAGTTTGCGAACAAAAGAATCGCGGCCATTGTAGGTACAGAACTCAAAGATAAGTAAGTCGAGACAGTTTTTTAGCAGATGTTGTTCGTTTGAAGTCCAATGTTTCGTTTGGAGGCATGAGGAACAGAGAGTAAAGTTCACTC
>JADWQK010002158.1:0-197676 GCA_017933935.1 Sesamia nonagrioides
GTTATACTTTCGAACTGGAACTGAAGAATGCTTTAATTTTGTTAAAACTTACACTGAAACTGAAAAATATGTGGCAAGCATGAGTGACACAACATGACAGCTTTATTTTTCTCGTAATACAACCTACGTACAAAACATTACAACACCTCCACCCTTAATCATTACACATGTATTTAACCTCAACAACAGATAATTTAGTCATTATTACTTATTAACAAACCAGCGACGTTCGGATAAGATAGGTAGGTTTACAATATAAGAGGTCATATTCTATAATTAGCTGGATTATTAAGGCGACAACGACGCACTGGACGAGACTGAGACTGAGACGATTCGGTGGGCAAAGCAAGAGGAGATTCAAGGCAATCCTGGAACTGATCGACGGTTGGTACCCCACTCGGTCTTACGGGGCTCAGGCGTGGCGGGCTGAGGAGTGGCGGACGGCTCGGAATGCTTCCGTGGGAACCATCAGTTGAAACTCCTTCTGATTCCTCTGCGAGATTCGCACTAGTGGAGGGACAGATCAATGAACTCCGTCTGCGCTTAAGCTGATCCACATGTTTATGTATTTCCCTACCTGACGCATCGAGAACTCTGTAATCTGTAACACCCATTCTCTCAACAATCCTGCCCGGTTCCCACTTATTGCTACCTCTATATTGACGAACCCAGACTTCTTCCCCCTCACCTAAGCTCCGAGTAACGCTACCCCCCGATTCCTGCTGTCGTGTTTGAGCGTTTTTAACCTTTGTTTCTCTATTTGGTCTCAAACAATCAAGTTTCGTACGAAGTTTACGGCCAAGCATAAGCGAAGCAGGCGTTTCCCCTGTTGTGCAATGCTCTGTGTTTCTGTAGTGTAGAAGAAAATTATTTAAAAACAATAAAATGTCTAAGTTGCCTCTAATTGCCTTCTTAAGTGTTCGCTTAACTAAACGTACTGCATTTTCTGCAGCGCCATTGGAGGCGGGGTGGTAAGAAGGGGAGAACAAGTGGCTAATGCCATTACTTTCCATGAACTTTGAAAATTCGACACTGGTAAAAGGTGGTCCATTATCAGATACTAACTGTTTCGGTAATCCGAAATGAGCGAAAATATCACTTAGTCTGATAATTGTGTAGCTAGCAGCTGTGCTGGGTACCTGACTAACCTCTATCCACTTAGTCCTAGCATCAACTACTACAAGATATATTTTACCGGCTATCGGACCCAAAAAATCAACATGTACTCGAGCCCACGGTTTTTCAGGCCAAGGCCAAGGGCACGGTATATGCCGTGGTGGGTCATCGCTTTCAGCCGCGCAAACGGTACATGCCCTGCACATCGACTCGATCGCTTCATCAATACCTGGCCACCAAACATAACTACGAGCAAACGACTTCGTTTTAACGATTCCCATGTGCGCTTCGTGTAATTCCGATAGTACCTTTGACCTACACGCATCCGGTATCACTAACCTATAACCCCATAGAACACAACCAAGCTCTTCATACAATTCGCGTTTTCGGTTATGATACGGTTGAAGTGCAGGGATCTCTGACGTCACCGGCCACTCGTTACGCAAATAACTCAAAATTCTACCTAACAATGGGTCTCGCTGAGTTTGCTTTTTTAATTCATTGTAATCTAACAATAATGCATTTTGTGCGAAATGTAAAAATGTTTGATCTGGTATTTTACAACAATTATTAGTAGGAGAGACTAGTGCTGTCTGTGCTGGTAATCGTGATAACCCATCTGCTCCATTCGCCTCTGACCCAACGAACTGAATATCATAAGTATAAGCGGATAACTTAATGGCCCATCTTTGGAGACGGCTCGCTACCATAGAAGGTATACCTTGTTTCGGACCAAAAATCGTAACCAGAGGTTTATGATCTGTACGTAGAAGAAAACGCCTACCGAATACATACTGGTGTAATTTTTCTAAGCTAAAAACAATAGCTAGTGCTTCCCGTTCGATCTGCGAATAGTGCTGTTCGGCGCTCGAAAGCGCTCTCGAGACATAAACAACGGGGCGCTCGAGTACGCAACCGGGCGATGCCGCCACTGGTTCCAGCTGACTAAGAACTCCACCTATACCCTTAGAACTTGCATCACATGTTAAAATTAAGGTCTTATCTGGATCATAATGAGCGAGCACTTCAGCACTAACGAGTAATGATTTAACTTTTTTAAAAGCTACTTCACAGTTGGTATCCCATTCCCAAACGACTCCTTTCTTAAGTAATCGGTATAAAGGTGCGAGAATAGTGCTTAAACGGTTAACAAATTTCGCATAGACATTAATCGTTCCTAAGTGTTTGTAATAAAACAAAGAGAATTGTTGAAAATGCACTTTTTATATTTATTTTAAATTTATAAAAGAACCTTGACAAGCTTGTACGTTGGAAAAAAAATATATATAAAGTTAATGTTGCCAATGGCCAAAAAATATCTTACAAATAAAAATGTTGCCATTGCAAGGACAACATCAAATACTTCTATATGTTAAGTATTGTACTTAACACTAAGAAAGCCCTCAACTCTGAAATATTGGTGGGCTGTGGTATTTTAACTATGCCCTCCACTTTTTCTGGGTCGACCTTAATTCCGTCGGCAGATATAATATAACCCAAATACTTTACTTCGTTAGTTACAAAAAGACATTTATTTGGTTTGAGTTTCATTCCATTAGAATGCAAACGATGAAAAACCTGTTCTAAAATATTAAGATGTTCAGTAATATTACCTCCTTTCGTTCCTATAATGACATCTTCAAGGAAAACTTCCACATTAGGGATATCACTTAAAAGATTCGACATGATTCTTTGAAAAATTCCAGGGCTCGAAGCTAAACCAAAAACTAACCTTTTATATTTAAATAACCCCTTGTGAGTGTTAATTACTGTCAGATTATCGGGATCATCTAACTCTATTTGGTTATAAGCTTGTGATAAATCGATTTTTGAGAAAATGGACGCACCGTTTAACTTGACTAATAAGGCCTCGATACGTGGTAACGGATACCCATCTACAATCAGAACTGGGTTCAAAGTAACTTTATAGTCTGCGCAAATACGGAGTCCACCATCAGCCTTACGTACCGGTACGAGCGGAGTAGCCCAGTCCGCACTGTCGATGGGCTCAATGACGCCGTCACGCAACATTCCGTCCAGCTCAGCTTCGACGCGGTCCCGCAGCGCGTACGGCAAAGGACGAGCGCGCCAGAACACAGGTGTCGCTCCCTCCCGCACACGCCGTGCCTTGTCTCCTTTGAATCGACCCAGTCCCTCCGTATACAATTCTTTATATCTGTCAAATAATTCATTTAATTTATCTTGACCGTGAACTCTATTGGGAGAAACAAAATTATTAAACACTGGAATTTTCATTTTTAGTTCAGATAACCATTGTCGGCCTAATAACGAGGTGGTTCCGCCTGTCACAATAAATAAATCTAAATTCTTTTCTATATTCTTATACCCCACTAAAGGTTTTATTGTTCCTAAAGGTAGTACTTGTGAACCGTCATAGAATTTAAAAATCATTGATGACTTTTCAATCGGAAGATGCGAAAATAACCTTTGATACGTTTGTTTACTAATACATGAAACTAACGATCCAGTATCGATTTCCATCGACAAATCCTTTCCATCGACCAAAACGTGTAAACCCACCGGTTTATACCCATTTAACGACAGTTGGTGTACCGGTTCCTCCGCTGTCCAAGTGTCCTCGTCCGAAGACGGAGATTCGTCCTCCCCTAAAAGCTCAAATACAGCGCTGTTTTCCGGCATGTTCGGCCCACGGCCCTCCATCTGGACGTGAGCAATCGTATTATTGCCGGACTTGTAACTCCCAGCTCGTTGAGGACAAACACGGCGCAGGTGACCACGTCGTCTACAGCGACCGCAAATAAATTTCTTGTAGCGACAATCATCCTTGATATGATCACCACCACATACTTCACACTGCAAGGTATAGTTCAGCTGCGGGCGTGTTCCGAAGGGCAGTCCGCCCCCGCCGCGGTTGCTTCGACCCCGCCCCGAGTTGACCGCGTGTACTGGCGTAGATGCGCTCGTACTTCCGCCTTTATCATACTCTCCGGGTCCTGGATGTTCTACGACCGCCGCATCCCGTTCCGCAGCTTCCATCATGTGTGCTATCTTAACTGCCCTCGCAAAAGTCAAATTTTCTTCAGCGAAAAGCCACTGCCTTATTATCTCCGACCGCAGACCGCAAACAAACTGATCGCGTAAATTTTCATCTAACGAAATGCCAAAACCGCAATTTTTCGTCAACTTTTTAAGCTCCGAAACATAATTATGAATGGCTTCATCGCCACACTGTCTACGTTGACGGAACCTGTACCGTTCCGCAACTTCAGACGGTTCTGGTTGCAAGTGATCTCTTAAGGTCGTACCCTCACCAAATGACCTCGAGCATTTGCTCCCTCTTCACCGCGCCCCACCTCTACAATACTTCGCAAAATATTACTAGCGCCGTCTGGCGGACGAAGTACTTGCAAATACGAGTTAAATTCATAGACCACAGAAGTAACAAACATGGCACTTTTATTTTTGTTTATTGGTGCGCCCAAATACTTTTGGTTATTATAGACTGAAACAAATGTTGACGATACTTCATAATAAAAATTTTGCGTATTTTATTTTTTAACCGACTTCCCAAAAGTGTGGTTCTCAATTCGATTTATGTGTGCTCGCTGATAACTTTATCGTTAATGAGCTGATTTTGACCATTCTTTTTTTATATGAAAGAGTATGCTGCCTATGTAATCTCATTGTTACCACGTCAGTGTCGATAATGGAAATTCTAAGAAATTTAGGCCAATTATCGAAAATTGTAGGCATGCTTCGGGTGAAAACTTGATACTCGTATTTATATCGGATGATACTATAAAACCGTGAAGATTTGGGCCTGACCTGATGATGGAGATGACAGAGAATCAAGGGAATCCACATCGGAAGCAACTGTAATGTGTTTGGGCTTACTTAATTTGTATTGATTAGAGCTTTACAACTAAATATGTTATGACTGTAACTTCAGGGTTGGAAGTTAGTTTTGTAGATTGAAAGTTAGCTAAGTCAGATGGTCAAAGGGATAGAAAAATAATATAATAAAGGTTAATTTGTCATTATTTATTATTTTAAGGGAAAACGTAATCAGGGTCAAATAAATTTCTGCAGACAGGAAACCTACATAAAAAAAAGATTTGATGTTTTTTTTTGGGCTCAGGCAAGACTGATATTATATTATTATTCTCGTTTAATAAAACAAATACGTAAATTGTAAAAAACAAAACTATCGTATAAAAAAAACAAATACATATACTATAATATTATTTACACAAAGCTTCCTTTTGCAGAAAAATAATAAACCTCTGACTAATACAATATCCGGTCAGACTGGACGCTGACGGCAGCATATTTGGAAAAGGCGTGCAAGCAAACGACGTATTTCGTTTGCTTTAATTCCTATAAGACCACAATGAAAGTATGAGCATTTCTAGAAATAACGCAATGAAATAACACAACTTAAATTCAGTCTCTTGATTTTAATTGATTTTTGCATAAGCATGACGAGTAGGTAGTGTTTGTACTATGTTAAAGTAGTGTTGTAAATTGTTGAGGAATTCCCTCGACTGTCTATGGGCTTCATCATCAGATCTATTGTAGAACTTCATTTAAACCTATATGGGTGTAAAGTTTTCATCAATATAAATGAATTAAGTCCAAACGCAAGGTAACTATTGTAAACCTTTGAGGAGTTCCCTTAACTGGACTTTGTCTTCATCATCAGAGCTTTAATGTCAATCACAACTCATTTAGGTGTAAAGTTCTTATCAATATAAATTTATTAAGCACAAACACGAGGCAGCTGATGTGAATCGTTAAGGAGATCCCTCGGCTGTCTCCCGGCTCCATCATCAAGTCCGAACTTTACTAAATTGTAGTGCGTTAAAACACTTAATGAAAACACATAGAAATGCCCTAGGCGCCCCTATGATTTTTTAAATTTCTCCTAGGTTTCCTTAGTCTTCCATCATCAGACCCTAATTTCCTTAACATGAGACTACCCTGAAGATATAATCTTTCAAATTAAAAAAAAAAATATATGTGGCACTCGGGAACTGCCGCGGTAAAGCTATTGCATAGCATTTTTTTATCAACTTATGCAATAGGGTATTTGACTAAAAAAACCTAATTAGTCCGTCAGTCAGATTTCCAAAAAATACTCATCATCATCATTTCAACCGAAAGACATCCACTGCTGGATATAGGCCTCCCCCAAGGTTCTCCACGACGACCGGTCCTGCGCCTCCCGCATCCAGCGGTTTCCCGCGACCTTCACCAGGTCGTCGGTCCACCTTGTCGGGGGCCTACCCAAAAAATACTAGACACATATTTTTTTCTTTTTTCCTATAAACAAAAAATGAATACGACACAGTGCTTTGAAAACTCGTGTGACATCACTGCACGCTACACTTTTTAGCGGCCAGTGACGTCACCAGCCATCACTCCTGATCTTTGATTATATTTGTCAATTTTTATTGATTTGATAAAACAAAATATACGAAATGTAAAACGTATATAATAAACCTATCCAATATTTTTCTATAATCTGAATGACGGACTAATTAGTTTTTTTTAAGTCAAATACCCTATTATTTATATTATAGTAAAGTTATCCGCAAACAAACATAAAAAAACATATAACCTCCTCCCTTTTGAAATCGGTTAAAAAAACGAACACCAAAATGAACATCAATAACAAAGACACTTTATGATAGTATTATACTCTATGCGACATGCGGTGCGTGAGCGAGCAAGCAGATGCTTTCTCGCTCACGCGCCGACCGCTATGCTAGCGGACCGCGCGATGACGAACGACACGGGTTCCCCCTTCGAGAGCTTGTGGCATACTGAATCTCAATAGCTCGGGCAAGAGAAATGATGGGGAATACGCTCAGATTGTTGAACAAAACTTTTGTTTTGGTCGTTTTAAAAAAATATTTCTACAATAATGTTCGTCATGAAATTGCCTATCCATTAGTGTAAGAACGAAATCTAAATAATGCTTACTTTTCGAGGAGATGCACGTTTTTGATAATTATTTCTCTTGTCAGAGGTTTCGTTGTGAAGGAATTATTTAAACATTATGCTTAGTAAAAAAAAAAAAATCTACAATTTTGGAGCCAAGATTATGGAGAAAATTTATCTATTTTTAATAAGTTGATATTTCTTTTGGATAAAGAGTAGATAGCTCCGAAAAACTACATAAAAACGGCCTGCGGTGTGTTTTTCCTCTGGAGCCGCCTTAAGATTTGTACCACTTCCGCGTATGTTTTCCGATTAGGCTTCACCGGGCTGGTCAAGTTGCTCAGTAACTCACAAGCCTCGTCTCCCATAGCCGCTATCAATGTCGGCAGTCTCATTTCTACCGACACATTATTTACCACAAAATAACTTCCAGCCTTTCAATGTACGTGGCCCAGTTACCATCACTCACTTTGAACTCCGAGACCTGTCCAATAGACATTTTCACGCGTGTATTGTTGAGGTTGAATTTCATTATTGTCTCTGGCAGCTAACATTTATAAAGAAATTAAATATATTTAAGTTTGGAAGACAGATTCGGGAGACAAGGGAAAAATATGTTGTTGTTTTAGTTGTAGTAAAAATGTTGTGACAAAGAATGGTTCGTACCTATATAGAGGAAATTATAAGATATGTTTTATATATGTAACTGTTTATTTATAGAGTCTTGTTTTAAAATGGAAAAATATAACGTGGGAATGAATTATATGTGATTTAATTTTGAAGTTTTTTACAAAAGGATCCCAAGAAGTACTGCATCCCATTTGTTTTATAACTACAACAGGTTATGGGTCCAGAATGGGTGCAGCAGTAAGCTAGCTTGATTGGAAAATATAAACTATTTGAAGAAGATATTGATTATGAGTTTGAGAGGGGAAGTTTATAAAGAGAAAATAAAAATGAAAATTTTGATGTCAAAGAAACAAGAGAGGAGCGATTTTTCTAGAACAAAAATAATGGTGAAGAAAATGGGGTCATTGAAAATTATGTGAAGAGCTAAATAAAGACATATTTATGGAAATACCGTTGGAATACAATTTTGGTGAAAATAAAATATGTATATTAAAATTCTATAATAAATATTGGAAATAGTGGAAAAGGAAAAGAAATAAGATATCTGAAGGACTCGAAAAAAATATTTGGACATAGAAGATTTTGATAATTATTGGAATTGATAAAATTATTTTGATTGAGAAAATTATTTGAAAATGTATGAGAAGTTTTACATTGAACAACGAATGAAGAATTTTGGATACGGCAACTTGAAAGAAAAAGTATTTTCGAATATTTGAATTGTTGCACATCAAGAGGGGAAGAATATTAGTGTTGATGTGCAGTAGGAAATTAATGTGATGTGGAGGAGTTTTCTACTTTTGAAGAAGATCAAGAGGGGAAGAATATTAGTGGTGATGTGCAGTAGACATTGATAGGGTCTATATTATATTTGATAAATAAAATTAGACTAGATGTATTAGGGGTTTGTTGGTAGGTTTTACAAATAATAGAGATGAGTTGGGATCCTGCAAAATTGAAAGTTGTGTATTTAAGGGTTGTGACATTTAGTAACAGTGCCAATGATGTGCCTGTATTTGGTAACGGTGTAATAAAAGTGTAAAGGTTAGTGATATTTATGAAATTGAAGGTTATGTAAAGGCTGCTTTTTAGACAGGGAGTTTATTTTAGATATGATGTTTTAGTAGTAGGGTTGGGGTTAGTTAGATGGTGTGTTTTCTAATAGTTTTTGAAGTTTTAGGTAGAGTATGTCTTTATAATAGAGTGGAAGTTTTAGATGGGGTAGGTTCTCTAATAGAGCTGAAGTTTAGATGGGGTGTGTTTTCTAATAGAGCTGAAGGTTAGATAGGGTGTGTTTTCTAATAGAGCTGAAGTTTAGATAGGGTGTGTTTTGTAATAGTTGAAGTTATAGATAGGGTGTGTTTTGTAATAGTTGAAGTTATAGATAGGGTGTTTTGTGATAGAATTGAAGTTATCGATAGGGAGTTTATGGGCAGGAAGACTGTCGGAGTTGTTGAAGTTATAGATAGGGTGTTTTGTGATAGAATTGAAGTTATCGATAGGGAGTTTATGGGCAGGAAGACTGTCGGAGTTGTTGAAGTTATAGATAGGGTGTTTTGTGATAGAATTGAAGTTATCGATAGGGAGTTTATAGGCTGGAAGACTGTCGGAGTTGTAGAAGTTAGATAGGGAGTTTGAAGTTAAAGATAGGGAGTTTGAAGTTTATAGACAGGGAGACTGTCGAAGTTATAGATAGGGAGTTTGTTGAAGCTATAGATAGTGAGAAGCTATAGATAGTGAGTTGAAGTTGTATTGAAGTTTTATATGAGTTCTTTGTATTGAGGGGATTATAGGTTATGTATTGAAATTGTTTGAAAGTTATGTCTTAGGATGATTTTAAAATTTTATTTTGAGACAATAATAAAATTCAGAGGGGATGTTGAGGTTGAATTTCATTATTGTCTCTGGCAGCTAACATTTATAAAGAAATTAAATATATGTAAGTTTGGAAGACAGATTCGGGAGACAAGGGAAAAATATGTTGTTGTTTTAGTTGTAGTAAAAATGTTGTGACAAAGAATGGTTCGTACCTATATAGAGGAAATTATAAGATATGTTTTATATATGTAACTGTTTATTTATAGAGTCTTGTTTTAAAATGGAAAAATATAACGTGGGAATGAATTATATGTGATTTAATTTTGAAGTTTTTTACAAAAGGATCCCAAGAGGTACTGCATCCCATTTGTTTTATAACTACAACATGTATCTCTTTAAAATAATAAAAATTCTCGTCGCCAATGAAAAATATGTGGAAAGCATGAGTGACACAACATGACAGCTTTATTTTTCTCGTAATACAACCTACGTACAAAACATTACAGAAACAAAGACTGTATAGCGCGCTACAAGGTTTAATTGGGCGGGCAGTCTGATAATCGCCTGAATTCATGAGTACAGTTTGCGCGTTGGTGCCCCTACCATCACAGAAACTCAGTTCCACAAGAATTACTGACGTCGACAGCAGTAGCATTGACCTTGCAAAAGTGTAACTGTCTGTAATCACTTATCTACCAACACATCTGTGTATTAACCCCTATTTTGTGTAAAATATTCTCCCACCAGGTAAAAAAAAAAACAAAAGAATGTAATCATACTGGTTCGATGTCACTTATACTTGTTTGCTGCACCAGGTGAAGTCATTACGTCTGTGTCGGCTGTCGCTGAAAACCAACACTAGACTCTGTTTTGCATAGGGTCGCAGCATAATGCTGAGCGATAGCCATTTTGCCTGGATGTGACGCATGTTCCTTCAATCATTTCTTTATGCGTCTTTGTATTTTTGCGTCATGTCTACCGCAAATAAACGTTTTTTCTTTCCTTTTTCTTTTACAAAAGGTAATAAATAATGCAGTAGGAACGTATGTATAAAATACAATGAAGAGGAAACTTACTGAATGGATAGTCTTCTTCTTTTTCTTTTGTTAAGGTGAGATTCAACCTCAACTCTCGATAAATGGCCTCTGTGGTATAGATACCACAATTTTGCCAACACGTGTAACAAATTGTAGAAATTCTTTGAAAATATTATTTGACAATTATGGCGGATATCGCCAATGACAGTCGAAAAAAACGGCCGCGTGAACCATCTATGAGGGAGGTTTGAGGCAAAGTCATGATGTGACCACTGCGCTGCGATATATCAATGTTCTTTATGAATTATTTACTGAATCCATTTTTTACTACATAAATCATGCGCTTTTATTTAGTAAACGACACTTTACTATAAATAATTTTAAAAGTCAAATGAAAAATGCGCGTGACACTCATCTTAGCTTTCCCATCAAAACTCCGAATGGATAGTCAGTCGTACCTATGTATTATATCACTTGACACTTGACAGAGAGAGAGTGAGAGATTAAAAATACAAAGTCCTCAATCAAAACTGTCTAGTGACACTAACATGACTTGAGAAATACAAGCTCGGAACCAAGTGAACAGTATATCTCAGAGTTCGCAAGAAAAATCACAGCTAAGAATGAAAGGCGACCAACAAAAGGTCTGTAGAGCTTTGCTGGATAATTAAATGTCACCCGGTACAATCCATTAACACCCAGATGGCGCAAAAAAGTTCCAAACGACTCCATTTTCCAATACATTACCTGCTCACACTAATGTGACTTGAAACAGCCTACTAACAGTACAACTCAGGCACTTCCAAGTAATTTACCTAAAACACAACTGCCAGCCAGATAAAAAGTCAATTTACAACTCTTTTTACTCTGGGTAAAAGGATGAAAAAGCAGCCCGGTAAAATCCAGGGATTTGATAAATTTTGGATTAAAGAGCTAATTTATGATAACGTTGCCTTAAACATTTCTTTTATCACTTTTTGAAGGAAGTAACTGAACATTACAACGTGTATTTCGTAATGAGAAACATGAAATTGAGGAATATGATACATTACGAAAGCCTACAAAAATCTTAAACATACCTTTTAAGATTTTTGTAGGCTTTCGTAATGTATTTGAGATGAATTTATGCTTTTTTTTTTTTGTCGGAATAACATTCTTTGACCTACATCTAACAAAGAGACGAAACTGTAGGGTAAGTGCGTAACACACTATCAGTAGCAATCGGTTTCATTTTGACAGTTCAACAATATTTATTGCGTTATTTACGTGTTTGAGTGGACACGTTTTCGAACATATCAATCAATGCATTGGCAATTTGCTTCGAGATGATTCCAACTTATAGTAATAGCGCGTTACGCTATTAGGGTGCAGCACCCCAATAGGCTATTTGACAGATATATAATTTTTATCTGGAATTACTTGGTTGCGGTTAAGAAGTTCACCGAAAGTATTTTTTTATTTTAAATACGTAGTTCGTAAGAAATATGCAAATAAAAATTCAAAATTCAAATAACCCGCGAAAACGATTTATTCAGCAATATGGCGTCGCGCTTCGTAAGTGACGTCACAAGCGGTTTTCGGTTCTCAGTGGTGTTTGTTTTTATTTATAATTTGTTGTTGTTATCTAAAAAAATGATTTACAAGTGGTGTGCTGTACCGGGTTGTACAAATAAATCGATAAAAACCTGCGACAAACAGTTTATAAGTTTGCCGAAAACAAGCGTTGATGCGCGTATGACGTCATCGCGACATTAGCCAATCCGGATCGTTTCACAATGTGTGGCGCGAGAAACAAAAAGCCAAATATATTTTTGTGTTTTGGATATATTAATTGTTATTATTTTTTATTAAAACTCATGTAATTTTTTTTTTTATAAGTTATAAACAAGCGGCGACCGCAATCCCGCCTGATGGTAAGCAGTGATGCGATCATTGATGGTAAAAGCGCGCTGGTTTATTAAGAACCTATTCACTCTAGCAGCGAAGACACTCAAATTGTAATGTGACGGAAACACCGTCGCTGGCAAATTGTTCCAATCCCTCGATGAAAAAAAAAAAATTACATAAAGAACCCTCATTTTATGAAATTAAAGCAAAAAATCACAATAATTGAATACTGTCAAATAGCCTATTGCGTGACACACTATTACTATCAGTTGGAATCATTTCGAAGCATATTGCTAATCCATTGCTCCATGTGTTAGAAAATGTGTCAGCTCAACAACGTCACGCAATGAATGTTGTTGAACTGTCAAAATGAATCCCATTGCTACTGATAGTGCGTTACGCAATTACCCTACAGGGTTGTTATAAATGAAGTATGAACCTTGACACTGCCTTTTACATCAGTTTCATAAATGTATATGGAGAATCTAGATTTGACAGGACCAAATTAATATTTATCTTCTATCCACTTTATCCGCATTAGAAATGAGGTGATCAAAGTCACCGACATAGCTGAGAGGATTAGCAAGCTGAAGCGGCACCATTGCCGCTTCAGCTTGCTAATCCTCTCAGCCCATGCTGGTCACATATGCCGCAGGATCGACAACCGTTGGGGTAAACGAGTCCTCGAGTGGAGACCGCGTCTCGATAAACGTAGAGTCCTACGCCCT
Organism: Sesamia nonagrioides; assembly: GCA_017933935.1. Classification (NCBI taxonomy): domain Eukaryota; kingdom Metazoa; phylum Arthropoda; class Insecta; order Lepidoptera; family Noctuidae; genus Sesamia; species Sesamia nonagrioides. The sequence goes on from JADWQK010002158.1 coordinate 13,142, forward strand.
TGGGTGAGATCGAGCGACGACATCAAAAAAGTGGCTGGCTGAGAACTGTTAAACTTGTTGGCGAGCCATGGAAGAGGCCTATGTCCAGCAGTGGACGAGTAGAGGCTGATGATGATGATGAGCCACTTCATCATCATATGTTGGGATGAGATTCCAGTCTAACCGGATTCAGCTGTATACCAGTATTTTATATGGAGCGATTGCCTATCTGACCTTCATAACCCAGTAACTGGGCAATACGATACTCCTTGCTGTGATTGGTGGTAAGCAGTGATGCAATCGTTGATGGTAAAGCGCACTAGTTTATTAAGAGCCTTCATTCAAGTTGACAAGCTGACGGGGAAAACGGTGCAAGCAATTTCTTTTTTTTTCACTTTGTTTTTATTTTGTGGAAGTCGGTTGATTTTTTGTAAAAAAGTTTTTATTAATAATTATAAACTAGTGCTTGGTCGCAATCCCGCCTGATGGTAAGCAGAGATGCAATCGTTGCGCGCTAATTTATTAAGCCCATTCACTCAAAAAAAACTGAGTGAATAGGAAGGAAGACGCCATATGAGCGATGTGAAGCAACGTTAAACCCAACAACACGACCAACGATGTAGCGCCAGAGGGAGATTGATCTGGGACCCTTTACGACCAAACTCCAACAACAACATTTCGCGCATCGTACACACATGGCACACATCGCAACACAACTGCTCAGATCATGTCAAATGATATAATTAAATAAAGTACTAGTGAATACGCTTTCGACTGAATCCTTAACTTTGACTGTAACATTATGCTTTAACTATAACTACGCATTTGACATTATGTATTTATTTTATTTTTTTTTAATTTTCTTGTAATCATATCTGACATTAGTTTATACAATATGTTAAGAAAACCCTGTCCGACCCGTAAGGATAATAAAGGTTAGGTAAACACATGGCCAAATAAAATATGAAATTTTACATAATCATCATAGTAACAATATTATTGAATTTTGAAATTATCTTTTTTTCCCGCGAACTTCCCCAAAATTAGGTAAATTTTTAAAATGTGACAACACCATTTTCGGCGGTATCATCGTTTGATTTATTGTTGGATATAAAATGTATAAATTTATGTTCAATATTTGGCGGTCTCGTTTGTGATGCCGGCGCGCGGCGAGTTTGTCGGTGTCCTCAAAGGAAAATAGTAGGTGAAACTAGGGATGTACTATTTTTGCGCAATAACGTTTTTTTATCGCTATTAATCGAAACTTGTATCTGGTTGAATGATTTGTTAAAAACACAGATTACCCAATGGTAAAAGTACTTTTGTTTGTTTATCGATTAATTACTAATAACATTATTATAACACAAGTATTAGTAAGCAGAAACGAGAAGGACTTATGAAACACAATTTTAGTAAAATTTTACAAATATTTTAACGGTCAATATCATCGATTTTGAGACAGAAACTGAAATTAAAAATTTGGCATGATTTTCATTTACAGCAGTGTACCTAACTAATTTAAGTTTTGTAAAAGTTCTAAACAATTCCATGCGATGTTGAATCTAGAATGAGAATGAGAAACTACAATACTAAAATCGATAACAAAAGTAGACGAGTAAATTGTTTCCATCGAAAATGAATATTTTGATTACTTACACATCCCTATTTACTCAAAGGATGCCGCGAGGCCAGCCCCGTAGGTACAATTCTAAAAAATAAAAATCATTTTTACTTTAAATTATCAGTTGGGCGTAAACATCGCTCTAGTGAAGACTATTCGTGTATTGTGTGATCATGTCGTTTCCTAATGTAGAGTAATGTAACATGCTGATGGAAGGTAGCAACTGCTGTTTTGTGATCAGGTGATTGTGGTCAACGTGGTTCCAGTATGACGGTGCGTCACCATATCTTTGTCCTGTACGTGAGAACCTCCATTATCAGTTCGGCGAGCAGTGGATTGGTAAGGGTGGACCAACTGTGGCCAGCGCGGATTTGACACCACTTGATTTTTATTTGTGTACATGTCCGTGCTAATCTCGTGCGGCGGTGCCAGCTGGGCCTGTATCGTTATTAGTGAACGAAATTGGAACAACATCTCCGCCACAGCCAATATGCTCATCGAATGAAATGATACATTTGGAGAAATGGAGAGTCAGACGACCTTCCTACTTAAAAAAAAAGTTCTTTTCACGAGCTGCCTAAGTATCATTATTTCTTTCGAGACTCGATAAACGTGAATAAATTACCTATACCTACATGCATGAGGTCAACTGAGGTTATGAACTGTGCCTGTGTTGCCATGAAATTACCTATTTATTTTATTTAAGTTATTTATTTTTTAGGGGGAATTTTTTTTTTTAAGTTTAGCCAGGTTTTGCAGGCATTAGTAGAATCAGTTATCGATACCTAACAATACCTTCACGGATCGGACAGGGTTTTCTTAACATATTGTGTATCTATTGACATACTTATGTATAATTGATTGACTTGTTATGGTTGTCTGTGATTATGTTTTATTTATATTTCAATTCGACATTTTTCATTTTTATAGCCGCATGTGGTATTTCTATTTTAATTTTATATACAATGTTCAACACAATGTAAATTGTTATGAATAAATAAATGAAAAAAATGATCCGTCCTTCGTACCGCTTCACCAGACATCATGCTGGAACACGACGAATCGCTTGGCGGCAAGACTTTGTCTGGTGGGTGGTAACTTCGGCCGGCGGCCAATATTACGGCCTACTACCGAAAACCTTTTTTTTTGTTTTTTGTTGTGATGGGAAATCATCAAATGACTTCTCCCGCTCTGGGCGGAGCGGAAGGGCGTGTCAGACTTTTACTGACTAAAACGTGTTTCTTCATTTGCCTGTGCGATGGCCAGGGCCACGGTTTCTTGTTAAACCAACCCGCAACCCTGACCCATATCTGGTTAAAATATTACCTGGTTGTCGCAATAAAAATGTAGTCGACGCTCCGCTCGCCCAACCGAGCCTGCAGCGCAGGGAGCCCTGTCTCACTTTGTGCCTAGTACCTGATTATCTACCGTCACTATGTTGTGCACTCGGTAACCACACTGTAACAATTTCTAAATGTATTTGGGAAAAATATAACATGGTGTAAAAATGATTGGAATCGATTCAGTTGCTTCTTCTTCTTCTTTTTCTTCAGCATATAGATGTCCACTGCTGGACAAAGGCCTCCCCCAAGGCTTTCCACGCTTACCGGTCTTGTGCTGCCCGCATCCATCGGCTTCCCGCGACCTTCACCAGGTCATCGGTCCACCTTATTGGGGGCCTACCTACGCTGCGTCTTCCAGTACGTGGCCGCCACTCCAGAACCTTACTGCCCCATCGGCTATCGGTTCTACGAGCAATAAGCCCTGCCCACTGCCACTTAAGTTTAGCGACTCGCAGAGCTATGTCGGTGACTTTGGTTCTTCTGCGGATCTCCTCATTTCTGATTCGATCACGCAGAGTAACTCCTAGCATAGCTCTTTCCATTGCCCTTTGTGTGACTCTGAGCCTTCGTATGAGGCCCATTGTGAGCGACCACATTTCAGTTCCGTTCATTCAGTTGCTTATTCTGAACAAACTATATTCAGGTTTCATTTAAAGGAAAAATATGCTGTATAATGAAATAGATACATTATATTATATTAGTTATTTTAAATATAAATACAAAAGCATGCTGTTCGCAATTTCAGTTATCTTGTTATTTATTGCTATTCGATGCATCTGTCATAAGTCTCTAAAGCTCCTTTTATTAGAATCATTAGTAATATAAGATGTCCCCCTATCCCCCATCCCCCATCTCCGTTCCACCAGCGGACGACCCGTCGTACGGCTGGTTTCCACCCTTACGTTGTTAACACCACTACGATCTGGACGAAGCGTTTCGCCTCCTCCTTTATACCGCGTACATCGAGGGACTGGAATAATTTGCCAGCGGCGGTGTTTCCGTCGGACTACAATTTGAGTGTCTTCAAGGCTTGAGTGAATAGGCTCTTAATAAACTAGTGCACTTTACCATCAACGATTGCGTCACTGCTTACCATCAGGCAGGATTGCGGCCAAGCGCTAGTTTATAATATACATATACCTATAAATATATATATATATATATATAAGATGTCCTGTGTGTAGGTTCCGTAGGCTCATTTGAGCTTTGCTGCCGAGACACGTTATTAAGTTCAGTTAAGTTATTGATGGGTAAAAAAACCCTTATTTTGACCCCATGTTTAATTAACCCGATCCCATCCATAACTTTGGACACAGCATTTTTCTTTTCGAAATTAAAAATTATTTCACTTTGGAATACTGGTTTTTGCTCTCACCTTTTTATGAAAGGATAAAAAAAATCTGGCAAAGGGCGAGTTTGAGTTGTTCACTAAAGCTTCCGTACCATAGAAACTACTTATACTTACAACGTCATTTTTATTTATATGCAAACCTGAATATAGTTTGTTTAGAATAAGCAGCTGAATCGATTCCAAACATTTTTACACCATGTTATATTTTTTTCCAAATACATTTAGGAATTGTTGCAGTTTGGCCCGGCCGCGTTTGCAGCAGCGCGGCGCGGCGGTGCACTGACCATATTTTTGTTCGGACCACCAAGTAAGATAACAAGCTCATAACTTTGTGGTTTAAATGTTCTTTATGAATTACTAGCTTTCCGCCCGCGGCTTCGCCCGCGTGGAGTTCGGTTATATCGCGCTTTTTAGATTTCCCTCGGCAACCTCAAATTTTTCCGGGATAAAAGGTAGCCTATGTTTTTTCTCAGGGTCTAAAGATTATCTGTGCCAAATTTCATCCAAATCGGTTGAGAGGTTTAAGCGGGAAAGCGTAACAGACAGACCGACAGACAGACAGACAGACAGACAGATAGACAGACAGACAGACAGAGTTACTTTCGCATATTATAAATGCGAAAGTAACTCTGTCTGTCTGTCTTTCTCTCTGATTAGTATGGAGTCTTCTGTCTGATTAGTGTGGAGTAAACGACAGTATAAATAATTTTAAAAGTCCAATGAAAAATGCTTGTAACACTCATCTTAGCTTTCCCGTCCTGTAACCATCCCATCGTGAAAACTTAGGTGAAGAGAGCGTGGAGTGAGCTGTTATTGTAAATAATGCCTGGAGATTGACACTATTGACAGCTAAGCACATCATCATCATCAGCCTCTACTCGTCCACTGCTGAACATAGGCCTCATTCATGGCACGCCAACAAGCTCGATCCTGAGCAGTTCGCCGCCAGCTACTACCAGCCAACTTTTTTGATGTCGTCGCTCCATCTCGCCCAAGGGCGTCCTACGCTACGTTTGCCGAGACGCGGTCTCCACTCGAGAACTCGTTAAGCTTAGCACACTTTACCTAATTAAGCCTCCACTTTATCTTTTAAATAATCAGCCAGGAATCTCCTCTCTTTGAGAGAAAGTGGGCTTTAATCTACCAAGCAGACCCAGTGTTGGTTGGTATATGTCACATGTCTTTGAATTTTTGGTTCCAGGACGTAACAGTTTCCACACCATATTTTCCTTCACCGTTTTGAGAGCAGTGGTGAAGAAATTATTTACACAAAGTAAAGCATCAGGATGGGTTCCCACGGTCTACAACTTGTATGTATGTATCGTTACTCGAGGTCACTAATGCTCCCAATAAAATATATACAACAATATCTACAATCATCATCATCTCAGCCACATGAAGTCCACTGCTGGACATAGGCCTCCCCCAAGGATTTCCAAAAAGAACGGTTGGACGCGGCCTGCATCCAGCGCTTCCTTGTGATTTTGGTCAGATCATCCGACGTACGGTACGTGGTCGCCATTCAAGGGCCTTTCTGCCCCATCGGCCATCGATTCTACGAACTATGTGCCCCGTTCACTGCCACTTCAGAGAACTGGGCAACGTTCGGGAAGCACCGTAGTGTCTTCTCGTCTAAAATACCTCAGTGCCTAAAGACAAAAGTTCTTAACCAATCTGTGTTACCGGTGATGACATATGGATCAGAAACGTGGTCCCTCACTATTTGCCTCATAAGAAAGCTCAAGTTCGAACAGAGAGCTATTTCTCTCAATAGCTCTGTGTTCGAACTTGAGCTTTCACGTGATCGAATTAGGAAAGAGAAGATCCATAGAAGAACTAAAGTCACCGACATGCCCAGCGGATATCTATAATAGCGGTCAGAAAGTTCTATCATAATATAAATTACCCTTACACAAATTAATAACGCCGTGCTCCGTGTAAGCAGATCGCAGTTTAGGACGCAGATGTGTCCTAATACAAATTTGTATGATCTAAAGCCGTGTAGAATAGAATAGAATAGAATACTCTTTATTATGTACACCATATAGATTACAGAACATAAATAAAAATATTTTACAAAGGGTGACACAATGGGCGGTCTTATCGCTAAGAGCGATCTTTTACAGACAACCTTTGGATGGAATTCTAAGGGGAAGGATAAAGAAATAATGTAGGTAGTCTACAGTGTACTATTTACATAGATTATACAATAAATATATACGTTAAGTGTGTGTGTGTATGTGTGCGTGTGTGTGTTTAAATAATTTTATACATCTAATTAATAAATATTATACAAGAGCATATAAAATATAATAATATGTTTAAAGAGAGAGGAAGTGCTTTTTTATCATAGTTTTAAAAGTAAACAGTGTTTGAGCACATCTTACGGACACGGGCAAGGCATTCCAAAGCCGAACTGCTTGTACAGTAAAGGATTTATCATAGAAACTAGTGGAATGCATCGGCATCTCTAATTCCAGGTTTTCCGATGACCCAGATATCTATTATGTGTGTCATGAAGGAACTTGAAACGTTCTTTAAGATAAGAGTACAAAACCAGAACGAACCAGAACCAGAACCAGAACGAACATCGAACACTATGAGTACAATTACTGTGTTCAGTGGCGTTGATTCCCTTGTATACAAACTAAATTAAATTTAATTAAAGTGCATATTTTTACTAATGAAGTGGCATTATGAAAAGGACAGAAAATAAAATATAATCAGCCTACAGGCAGTACAGTCAGAAGCAAAAATATGTATACATTGCCAAGGCTCCAAAAATATGTAAACATCGTCGACTTTAAGACGAAGTGCTCAACTTGAAGAGCATAAAATTGTAGCCACCGGTTCACATCATAAATATGTATACACTAATTGCTTCATTAATTTATGAACCAACGCGTGAATACGTGCTATTGATGGAAGCGTGCATACATAGTATTGTTCCTTTCGTGGTGGGCATAATTTAATGAAGCAATGAGCGTATACATATTTATGATGTGAGCCGGTGGCTACAATTTTATGCTTTTCAAGTTGAGCATTTCGTCTTAAAGTCGAAGATGTTTACATATTTTTGGACCCTTGGCAATGTATACATATTTTTGCTTCTGACTGTACGTGTAGAGGGTTGTACGGACGACAACAGGTCAAGCTACCCGATACTGTCAATTATTCCCAATCAACCACGACACTTAATGCTTTAGCTGAAAATCTAATACAGGAATCTGACAGATTGTAGTAGCTTGATGTGCTTGATGTGTGTACGTACATATTTATAGCTGCCATGTTTTAATCGCATCTAATTTGTCTAAGGAGTGGCTTAATTTGACAGGACTATATATTTATCTTCTGTCCTTTTCTTAACCAAATAGAAAGCCAAAGATGCGTGGAACTTTAGTTTAGTTTAGTTTTTGAACAAGGGAATGGGCACCAGTGTTTGATATTTGTTAGACGTACGTACGTGCGAACAAAGTTGTTTGTATTCGTGCGTGCTTGAGAACTTGTATGGGAACATCGCAGTATGGAGGAACACAAGTATCCTTCCGCCATTGCGTCGTTATTATAGAAGCTGTGTGAAACTGCCGCAGGTTATTCGAAAGACTACTAAAGGATCACCTCTCCACCTCCATTTGCTGGGCACAGACAACAACAGCGAAATGCTAACTCAACATTGATAAAATATTAAACAGATACGATATATTCTAACAAACTGACCAAAAAAATGTGCCGAACACAGCAGCAGCACACATGCATATTTTTATTCGGCATACATTGGTACAGTGTGAGTGAGATGGGGCGCAATCTAAAGCATAGAGAAGAAAAAGATGGCTAGTGTTTGTCGTTTGCGCTGTTAGTGTTTGTCGTTTGTTTTTACGAGAGTATCGAGAGTGACTAAAGCGAGATACAGGACTTACTTCCTTTTGTACGCTTCATTTTTAGTGCGCTAGTGATATATCTACCTTAGTTTAATATTTTATCAATGTAACTCAAGCTTTAATTTCTTAATGTCGTCTATGAAATTAAAGATACTTCATAGATAGTTTACACGGGGTTAAAAGAAACTAAACGTACGTCATTTTTTATTTTTATCTGTCGTTATGAAGAGTCAGAAGCCCAAAGAGTTTGTAAACCGCCTTACACATGGAAAACTGAAAATATGTGTACCGTGCCTTTTTCGAACATGATACCGTGATCCTGGCGCAGAGGCAAGTGAAGGAACACGGAAGGGTTTTAGTTAGTAAAAGTCTGACACGCCCTTCCACTCCGCCCAGAGCGGGAGGGGTCATTTGATTATTTCCCATCCTGGAAAAAAAAGCAATGTATAACTTCGTGGCCATCCTAATACGATATGTAACGTCCACTTTTTTTTTATAAATTAAAAACTAGCGCTTGACTGCAATCCCTGATGGTAAGCAGTGATGCAATCCTTGATGGTAAGGCGCGCTAGTTTATTAAGTTTACTCACTCAAAAGAACTGAGTAAATAGGAAGGAAGACGGCAGTTGAGCGCGGTGATACAATGTTAAACCCAAGAACACGACCAACGATGCCGCGCCAGAGGGAGATTGATCTGGAGGCCCTCCACAACCAAACTCCCGACACAACAACATTTCGCACATCGTACCCGGTACGCACATCACAACACAACTGCTGAGACCCGTCCTCCGTACGGCTTCACCAGACATCATGCCGGAACACGACGAATCGCTTGGCGGCATGACTGTGTCAGGTGGGTTGTAAGTTATGCCGGCGGCCGATGTTGTGGCCTACCACCGAGAGCACTTGTCACAAGGGTAAGCATTTGATATGAAATGAAATGAAATCGTTTATTAAGCAAGTAGGATCACTGATCACTTTTACACGTCATGTTTATTTTTTATTTTATTTTTTTAACTAGATGAAGCCAGCATTTCCTAACTGACTACCTCTGAGAAGAAATGGCCGAAACAAACTCAGGGATCATCGTCTTTTTTCAAGTCCAGACATTAAAAATGAAAATGTTTACAATAATTTACCTTATAATTACGCATATTGCTTAATAACAATGCTTAACAGAGCGAGCAGCTCAGTCCCAAGCTTTTGTCTTCTAAATAATCTGTGATTTTATAATGCCCCTTTTTGCAAAGTTGGCCTTTATATGGTTCTTAAATCGTTTAATGGGTAAGTTTCGAATGTCCATGGGAAGCTTGTTGTAAAAGTGTATACATTGACCCATGAACGAGTTCCCTACTCTGTGGAGACGAGTGTGATGTACAGCAAGATTGTGTTTGTTCCTGGTATTTATATTATGAATATCCCTTTGATGTGATAAAACCGCTATATTCACAAGTACTGTTTCGTAATAGTCGTGCTACATGTCTGGCCGGTTAGGTGATTCGTTTGGTTAATGCCCCCACCTCGCGCCTAACGCCCATACGTATACCATTAATTTATACATAGTTATACATTAATCATCATACGATATTTAAAAAAGTAAAAAAACTAAAACCCAACTACGACAAAAAACGACGCTGAAAAAGTATAAAACAAGATTTTCAGAATACTGAACTGAACAAAGTTGCTAATGTAGTTGCAAGTAAATGGACACAGTAGACTCTACCAAAATGCCTTCGTTGTAAATTGACAATAATGTCTTAAAATACTATTATGAAGTATGCAATATTCACTATGTAGAGATAAATTTTCATGTTTGGAAAACCGCAGTCACACGTTATCAAAGTGCTACGGTAGGTAGGTATATGTAACGTGTGACTACGCCTTTCCAAACATGAAAATTTATCTCTACATAGTGAAAATCTTGTTTTATACTTTTTCAGCGTCGTTTTTTGTCGTAGTTGGGTTTTAGTTCTTTTACTTTTTATTATTTGTACTATTTTGGTGTTAAAGTGTATTTGTGGCGCATAATATTAACAAAAGTTAAATTGAAGAACTAAAAACTAGGTAGTTAACATACGACATCTCTTTTGACTTATGTATCGGCGTATAGTAATATGTAGAGATGTCCTATTTTACTATTTCGTAGCTTTTGGATCGTAGCGCGTATAGCAACGGTTTCCGCGTATGAAGCTCCCGGTTTTTCGTAGTAGCGACGCACATTTGCGTCGATGGCACCGAATGGGTCATGAATTAGTGGATGAGGTCGTTAGTATAAATAGATTGGATGGTTTTCTAACGGTGGTAGGCCAAAACATCGGCTGCCGGCAGAAGTTACCACCCAACAGACGAAGTCTTGCCGCTAAGCGATTCGTCGTGTTCCAGCATGATGTCTGGTGAAGCTGTAGGGAGGACGCGTCTGACCAGTTGTGTTGCGTTGTGTGGCGAGTACGATGCGCCAAATATTGTTGTGTCGGGAGTTTGGTCGTGGAGAGTCTCCAGATCAATCTCCCTCTGGCGCAGCATCGTTGGTCGTGTTGGTCTTGGGTTTAACATTGCATCAACGGGCTCAACTGCCGTCATCCTTGCTATTCCTAAGTTTTTTTAAGTGAATAGGCTTAATAAACTAGTGCGCTTTACCATCAACGATTGCGTCACTGCTTACCATCAGGCGGGATTGCAGTCAAGCGCTAGTTTATAATTATTAAAATAAAAAACATATATTAAGAGGACCTGGGAAGATTTCTTAATCTATCTAATTCTGCTAACGATCGACTGTCATGTGGATTTTTAAGTAATTTATTATGATCCAATGCACTTATAAATAATCCCTCTATAGTTTTAACTCTACTGAGAGCGACATAGGCCTGTCCTTTAGCAAACAATGACTTTCCTAGATCTGTAACTTTTTTATCTAGAGTACAACCTTGTAATTTATGTACAGTACAACCCCAAGAAAGAATCAGCGGGAGCATTTTACGCTGAATTTGCCCAGAACCCCTCAAGCCGTCAAATTCAGTGAGGCAAGGCTCGATTTTGATAATTCCGTTAATATTTGCTTTTATGGATGCGTCGTCAAATTGTATGAGAACAGCGCTTGGCTGTTCTCCTGTTCCAACTGATCGCGCCGAAGAGCAGGCCATTCGAAGGCCTTCACCACTCCCATCGCTCCGTTTTCCAAACCCTGGTTTACATTCAAATTTCTACGAAGCATTACTAGGGATTATGTACAAACATAAAGTACTCGTGAAACTCTTTCAGATGATACCAAATACGGTATATTTATTTTAATTTTATATTAACATAGAACTTTTTGTCCGCTAGAGGGCGTAATACTAAATTTGGTGACAAGCTTTATAGTTCATAACCAACAGAATATCAAGGCCCTTCTAATGGTTCTGCAGTGGTCTTATTCTGATAAGTGGTAAAGAAGCTATCTATGAACGAAAAGATGTGAATTATATGCAATCAGCCCATGAATACAGGTAAAGTCACAAGCAAATGCTAGTAATATATACATATTTATTAATTATAATAATTTATTTATTAATTTATATTTAAAATGTACAAGTTAAGCCCTTTCAAATGATACCAAACACGGCATATTTATCTTAACTTTATTTTTTTACTCTGTATATTTTGTCCGCTAGAGGGCGCCACATTAGATTTTGTGAAACTCCATATAGCCTATAACCAGCGGACAATTAAGACGCTTCTAAAGATATGTCATTTATCGAATTCGAATAAGTAGTTTAGAAGTTACGAGGGAACAGATGAACATATATACATACATACATACATACATACATAGCCTGTCAAAATCATAACCCTCCTTTTGCTTTGCCGTAGTCGGGTAATAAAAGCAAATATTTGAGGGAGAATTCCAGACCGTCGTTCCATTTTCAAAATTTGTGTACGGTACCCTAAAAAAGTGAATTTGTGGCAAAGGCCGGTAATAAATTAAGTCTATAAAGGCCATTTCTCAAAACCCCCGGAAATTCTGTGAAGTTACCGTTTCACGAGATGTACCCTTCTTGGTTGGGTTTTTGTACTTTGTAATAAAGTGTCTGTTTAACTAAGAGAGTATTTTGGTAACTTTGTCAGTTAGTTGTTAATGAGATTGTTAGTGAATTATGAGCTGATTTTTCACCTTTTAATTTGTAAATTGTGTACTGGAAGCCTTTCTTGACTGCCTCCGTGGTAGCGGCAGCGGACGCGGCCGCTGCGCAAGAAGGCGCGGGTTCGATCCCCGCACAGTGCAAATATTTGTATACATGAATATGAATATTTGCACTGGTCTGGTCGTGCCTCGGAAAGCACGTTAAGCCGTTGGTCCCGGTTGCCATACGAATATCTAATGGCAGTCGTTACGGGTTGTTGGAGCCCTCAAAAGTCCAACAATTAGTCTAGCTGCAATGCTTCGATGTCGCCTTCGGTTTGTGGAGGTCAGATGGCAGTCGCTTCACGGAAAATGTCGAAGTTTAGCCATATCAGCAGTTAGACTGGTAAAACGGACCCCAGACTCCAATGCTGAAAAAGCTTCGGATGCGACTGGGATTAACGCTGAGATGATGATGATGATGTATTGAAAGCCTTTCTTCACCTCATAGTAGGTACAGTTGCCTTCATAGTTTGTTTATATTTTTCAACTTCAGCTTTGACTTTGAATTCTAGTGATTCAAATGTTTGAACTGCCACAGCATTTTTATTAGACTAACTAGTTAAGTTTCACCCGCGTAGGTTTCTATATGTTTTTTTTTATATGCTTCGCTCCTATCGGTCGCAGCGTGATGTTATATAGGCTAAAGCCATCCTGGGTTAATGGGCTATCCAACGAAAAAACATTTTTTTAAATCGGAACAGTAATTTAGTGCAGTAGATTAGCACGTTCAAACAAACAAACAAACTGCTTTATCCATCCATCCATACTAATATTATAAATGTGAAAGTAACTCTGTCTGTCTGTCTGTCTGTCTGTTACGCTTTAATTTGGCGCGTAAAATTTGGCACATATAATCTTTAGATCCTGAGAAAGAACATAGGCTACCTTTTATCTCGGAAAAATTGATATTCCCGAGGGAAATCTAAAAAGCGCGATATAACCGAACTCCACGCGGGTGAAGCCGCGGGCGGAAAGCTAGTATTATATATCAGTAATAGATAATAGATTCAACGACCTTTATATTACATTATCGTGAAAATAGTCAAAAGATCCCTTTGGATAGCTCTTTTTAAGAGTGTTTTTGCATCACATTTGTAATGGAAAATCGTTTACGTACTTTTGGTGACTATTGTACTCAAGTAGGTAAATAATATGTTTGGGTACATTATTCACTTATAGTATAAAATATACAATATGTAAAGAAAACCCTGTCCGACCCATAAGGATAATAAAGGTTAGGTATACATTTGAGCAAATATAATATAAAATTTTACATAATCATCATAGTAACAATACTAATGAATTTTGAAAAAATCTGTTTTTCCCGGGAATTAATTCCAATTTCCCCGAAATTTGGTCATTTTTAAAAAAGTGTCAACACCGGTTTTATTATGAGCGAATAGCGACGCGACCACGTCACAGGTGCCGCGTGCCTGCCCCCCGCCGCTCGCGGGAGGGTTGCTTGCCGCACATGTATTAAGTTACCTCTTTTTGCGAAATAATATTTATTTTTTAGGGGGATTTTTTTTTTAAGTTTAGCCCGGCTTTGTATCCATTAGTAGAATCAGTTATCGATACCTAACAATACCTTCACGGATCGGACAGGGTTTTCTTTACATATTGTATAAAACCCAAACACATTACAGATACAATCCACCATCAATTGTCAGGCAGTTGTCCACTAGATATAACATCCATTTGGTCGGTGGATCCTCCCTTTCTCAAGAGGATGAGTAACATCCGTTCATCCATCCCTCCCTGCCTCGGAAAGCGACAGTCGTTAGGTTCTGATTCCCAGATTCGTCAGTGTTATTGGGTACTTTTTAGTAATAAACCATCAACTGTGTCAAGTACCATCAAGTGATTGCATCACTGCTTATCATCAGTCAAGATCGCGGACAAGCAGTAGTTTATAAAGTTTAAAAATAAGCCCGAAATTAGATTTGTGCTTAGTTAATATCCATAAGCACTCCCTATTAGGTATATGGGCCCAGATAAAACTGGAAAAATTGGGTATACAATCACAAACACTAATATTATGTCAACACCTGGAAAGATTCAATAGCAAAAACCTATCGAAATAATATGTGCGTAGCAAATATTTTTTTATTTTAAATAAAGGTTTTTTTATATGTACCTACTTTAAGCTAGTGCTTGACTGCAATCACGGCTGATAGTAAGCAGTAACGCAATCGTTGATGGTAAAGCGCGTAATTTTATTAAGAGCCTAAGTTTTGTAAAACTGAACAAGCATGAGTTTGTAACAGTGTCAGAAACTAGAAAAGGACCTATAAGAAGCCAATATAAGGATTTGTTAAGAATTGACGGTTGTAATACTGCATTGTTTAAAAAAAGTATTTTTGGCATGGCTCCAATTGTTTTTAATAAGATTCCCAATGAATTTAAAAATTACCCAATGATAACAATTAAAAAGAAGCTTACAGCTCTTTTATTAGAAAAATGTTATTACTCTGTAAATGATTTTTTAAATGACTCCTCTCTTCCCAAATAAATATAAAATGTTAAAAATAATAGACAATGTAATAATTTAATGATTCATTTAATGTAACTATTCAAAATTTGCATGCCTAATTTAAGGTAGATAGTATAAGGGTCTGACATTATGTAAACATCATTATTTTGTATACCTACTTTCTGTGCAAATACATAAATATAATTGAATTGAATTGAGTTGAATAAGTTTAATTCTAATTTTTGATCTCATATTTAATTTTAGCTTTGGATTCCTCTTTTTTACTTAAGTACAAGTCTAAAGTTGTTATTTTCTTTGTATAGTTTATTAATATTAGTACTTACATTTATTTAGTTTAAGTTACCACTTATGTTGGTGAATGTTGGTTCACCTGTTATTTGCAACTGTATAAGCCTTTTACTCATAACTACTCTATTTGTTAATTTATATACAGAAGCTGTTGGTGTACCTTTCTTAATAAATAAATAAATAAAGGGCTATTCACTCAAAAAAAAAATAGTGAATAGGTTCTTGACGGCAGTTGAGCCAACGGCAGCCCAACAACACGAGCAACGATGTTGCGCCAGAGGGAGATTGATCTGGAGACCCTCCACGACAAAACTGCCAACACTACAACGTTTGGCGCATTCCCATACACATCGCACCACAACTGCTCAAACCCATCCTCCGTACGCCTTCACCAAACATCATACCGGAACACGACGAATCGCTCAGCGGCAAGACTTTATTTGGTGGATGGTAAATTTTGCCGGCAACCAAGTGCCATACTTATGATTGTACTAAGGGTACGCCGCTACCTGCCTATATTCGAGGATCAGTGGGATTCCCCGGTGTTGCGGAGGTGGATGCAGCACCACGCTTAGTATTAATTTTATGTATGTACGTCTGTCTCTGTAACCTACCAACACTAGAAGTTAAGTAAATAGTAACCTCATGAACTCCTGTCTGGAATAAAAGTTTTTCTATTCCATTTTAACCTTCAGAGAAAAAGGCGTAAGGTTCTGTAATCATTATCATTAATTCATTACTTAACACTTTCCAAATATCCTCTTATTTAATTCAAAATCAAAGAAAAACAAACCCAATCTGGTAAATCCACTGAAATCACTGTGGATATCATGCGTATTTAACTAAATACGTACATTGATATGCCATGTTGTGTATGTATACTCCAACGCATTGCTAGAATTTTATCTTTAGACGTGAGAGGCGTACTAATATTGTTTACCTTGGGAAAGGATTCAACATTAGGGTATGCATTAAACAAGCTTCAAAAGTTCACAATGCTTGATCAAGGCTCGAGGGTTGTCTCAACCAACCATAAAGAGAAATGAAGTGGTGTATTAGTTACAGTGGCGTACCTGAGGCAATTTACTGCAAGTCTTAGGCCCTTTACATGTGTGATCCATAGTTATCGAAACAATACTGACGACCGTGGCATGGCAGTTTTTTTCTTAAATAAACTACAGTTCTTCGTTCTATGTCGGTTACTCTCGTTCTTTAGCAGATCTTCTCATTTCTAATTTGATCACGCAGTGAAATTCCAAGCATAGTCCTCTCCATTGCCCTTGCAACACTTAAGTGGCAGTGGGCTGGGCACATTGCGTGTAGCACCGATGCCAGGTGGGACCGACTGGTTCTCGAGTGGGGACCACACACCGGAAGACGCAGCATGGTAGGCCCTCGACAAGGTGGACCTACGACCTGGTGAAGATCGCGGGAAACCGCTGGATGCGGGAGGCGCAGTACCGGTCGTCGTGGAGGTACTATTGGGCTATGCCCAGCAGCGGACGTCTTTCTGCTGAAATTATGATGATGATGATGTCACCATAGTTTTTCAAAACAAAAATTAGTGTACAAAGAAACTTAGACATTTTGGATCATGAACAAAATTAATGTCATTTTCCTCAACTAACACGGAGGATTATCAGTCATCCCTTAACACGTTTAGATTTTTTAAATGGGTAGGTGAATGATGGGCCGATGGGGCAGTAAGGTTCTGGGTGGCGGCCACGTACCGAAAGACGCAGCGTGGGTAGGCCCCCGACAAAGTGGACCGACGACCTGGTAAAGGTCGCGTGATGCCGATGGATGCGGGTAGCACAAGACCGGTCATTAAGGAAAGCCTTGTGGAGGCCTTTGTTCAGCAGTGGACCTCTATAGGCTGAAGAAGAAAAAGAAATACGTAAATGAAATATTGTAAGTTTCGGCAGTTAAATTTGCGTTCTCTTATAATGTTGGTTAGAGCATCGAAACTCTTAATAACTATAAAGCAGGCATCAGCCTGCAAAATGCAAAATTAAACACTATGTCCTATCATTTATACTTTGCTGTCACTTTGTAAATGTATTCTGACACGTAGGCTTGTGTCATTAATACTCTAAGCTAACAAATGTAGACTGTTACGATGGTACTGATCAGCTCCCAATGGGAGTGGAAGGAAAGTTTGATCAATGTTAAGCCTATCGGTACCAAGGCTTTCAGTGAGATTGGATCGAAGCATAGAGCAGAAATTAAGGTAGAAGAAAACTGATAATGAAAGTATCAACGCATAGATTTTTTTTTTTTTTTGTTGGTCGGTTCTCGAGCAATGAGATTAAGGTTTTGATCCCAAAAGCTTTTGGTATTTGATGAAGAAAAGAAAATATTATCAGTTCACGTTTATAAGTCAGCACCCGAATTGCGTAACACACTGTGGAGGCATGAGGAACAGGGAGTAAAGTTCACTCACCCTCCATAGAATAAGAAGGATCCTCCGACCAGACGGGTGCGTCTGTATCTGTCGGGTGTGTCTGGCAGGCACTTTCCCAATGGTTGAAGTTGGGAAGTTGTATGTATAATAATTGCACGGTAAACTCTGCTTGCGAGATGTAGAATTCGTGTGACGTCAGCGTGACGCTTTGTTGTTAGTTTTGGCGTTTGTAGGTACCGCTACAAGACTATTACTATCAATTGGAATCATTTCGAAGCATATTGCTAATCCATTGTTCTATACATTCTAAAAACATGTCTGAACTGTCCAAATGAAACCCATTCCTACTGATAGTGTGTTACGCAATCACCCTGCTGTTTTACATAGAGAGAGAGAGAGAGAGATGGAAGGGGCTCATGGATAAATAATAATAGACGCTCCGGTTGATCAATGGCTACGCTTGCCGAGGTCGGTCCGTGAATGGATAACCATCCATTACATATAGGAACCCTTCCGAGCTTCGAAAAGTATGGTAAGCCATTAGTCTGGACAGTCCTTCGTAGATCTTTGAGAGTGGTTACTGATAGTCAGAAGCCCGATATTAAAGTACAATAATTAATAGAACTGTGCTTTCCTGTAATTTATACACGTACGACATTTATAATTATGGTAAAGGCTGTAGGTAAATGCTACTTACACACGTCAACAGCTGAAGTACAAAAGTTGTAACAATTACAGTTTAAGCTGACTTCACATGGTATAGATTTTTCGTATAATCAGGTACCTCATTGGTCTCATGGTAGCTTAAGCAATAGGGATGTATCCAAGGTATGAATATCAAAAAAATAATTAGTCCGTCTTATAGATACTTAATAAAAAAAATTAAGATACGTATTTTTTATTTTGTCGAAATTACCAGAAACTACTGAGATATAGCGTATTAAAGTTACGGAGTGGGGGCTAATTACGTCACGCCGTGGTACGAGTATATTTTGTCCACGGCGTGACGTCATGCGACTTTTAAAAACTATATATCTCCCTAAGTATTTGAATGAAAGAAAAAATAAAAAATACGTGTTCAATAATTTTTATAAATGCATCTGATGGACATTAAATATTTTTTTAGGATACAACCCAATTACTGATCGTGGAATCAGAGGTTTAATGGTCAGGCTGGACAGTGTTATTGAGTTTCAAATTAGGAATTTCTTCTTAAGTTTAGCGACCCGCAGAGCTATGTCGGTGACTTTGGTTCTTCTGCGGATCTCCTCATTTCTGATTCGATCACGCAGAGAAACTCCGAGCATAGCTCTTTCCATTGCCCTTTGTGTGACGCTGAGCCTTCGTATGAGGCCCATTGTGAGCGACCACGTTTCAGTTCCGTAAGTCATCACTGGCAACACACACTGGTCAAAGACTTTAGTCTTGAGACACAAAATTTAATTAATTTGCAGAAAACACAAAATCACAAACTAATATTTTACGCGCCGTTGCTTGATTATTTTTAAGACTGACTGATGTAATATTTAAAGTATTTCTTTTTTAGCGTCAGCAGACACTGCAGCCGGGAGTGTGTGACACGCCTATTTGACAAAAATAATGTTTTGTTTAGGCGTCGGCCGATGTTTATTTTGATTTCAGCTGTCAAACATAAAATCCCCTAGGTCTTTCAAATTGCCATCCCTCGAACTAAGCGACTAATGTTAAAAAGTGTGTGTGTTTATGCAGTGACTTTGTAATGTAATGTACAAATTATACACATATGTGTATAAATAAAAAATATGTAATACTCACTTTTACGCCTGAATCACAGGTTCTACCTAGTTCAGGCAAATTATACATCAGAACTATTTAGAATCAAGCAAAATATTATAAAAACTATGGACAAAGCTGAAAAATAAACAATTTATTTATTTTATTCAATTCTGAGTATATACTCACACTTATGGGCATTCCAGTAAGACTACATATTAGGCGCTGCTCTGATCATTTTCCATACACCAGGACTCATTCACACACAAAGAGCTCAAAGACACAGCCCTCATCTTAAAAAGAATGAAAAAGAAAAGCAGGAACAGCAGCAGTCAGCGGTAGTAGCGGCCTCTCTTAGACGTAGGGTCGAGACGACTGCAGCAGTGGCCTAACGTGAGGCCGCAAGAGGGTTGTGCTGACCGCTGTTAAAATTTCTTTTTTTATTTATATATGTATGATTACAAATAATGAGTGTTAATATATGTGTAAAAGTATATAACATTACAAGTTGTGCACAATTATCTCCTGCGTACCTCCTAATCTTCGTAGAGCTTGGCCACCGTGACGGAAATCGGTCCGAAAGCTATTATTATTATTTTAGCGTTCATAAGTTATTTTTTTAAACTTAGCTTCTTAAAAATAAAATAAAAAAATTGCTCTACACTAGGAATTACTCCTGCATCGTGAGTGATTTAAACTCACACACACAAACAACCCGCTGCCGGTAAGTTTTCTTTGGTAAGCCAAATTTTAAAAAGAGAGCTTCGTAATTTTTATGAATAATTTTGCCTGTAAAACAGCCTAGTGTTTTCCTCTAGTTGACATATGACTAAACATTTATTTCGGCGAGTATCTGTTATTACCTATGTAACATCTGATACGATCAACTTTCATCCTTCAGGGAAACTGACAAAGTTTTATTGTATAGCCTTATGGTATTTGCTTTAGTCTTAGGGTGTGTCCTTATTGTAAGATGGAGCGAGAAAAAGTAAGGTCTATTAAACTTTGGGCACGCCACAATAGCGGCGGTAAGTCCCCTCTTTGAGGAGTGGCTAGAGAGACGCCACCGGCGCCCTCACCTTCCGCCTGATGCAGGTCTTTACCAGACACGGCTGTTTCGGGAGGTTCCTGTTCTGGATAAGACGGGAAGTAACGCCAGGGTGTCACCGCTGTGTGGACCGTCCTGAGGAAACATTAGAGCTTACGGTGGAGGTCTGCCCGGATTGGATAGAGCACCGCCGTGTCCTCGTGGCGGCAATCGGCGGCGATTCCTCGCGTCCGGCCCTGGTCCAGGCCATGGTCCGGAGCGAGAGTGCTTTTGGCTTGCGGTCGGCGAGTAATGGCTAGCTTGCCGTCCCGTAAGGACCAGGCCCGGGTAGGTAGCGCGTTGTGTTTCATTCGCGCCTCAAAGAGATGTCAATACATCATATAAGTTTAGCCAGGCTTTGTAGGCATTAGTAAAATTAGTTATCGTCCTCCGTGGCGCAGCAATCAACACGCCTGCCTGCGACGTGGAGGCCCCGGGTTCGATCCCCAGCCAGATCATGATGGAAAATGATCTTTTCCTGATTGGCCTGGGTCTTGGATGAATATCTATATATATATGTATCTATTGTAAATATAGCATCGTTGAGTTAGTATCCCATAACACAAGTCTCGAACTTACTTTGGGGCTAGCTCAATCTATGTGATTTGTCCGTATATATTTATGTATTTATCGATACCTAACAATACCATCACGGGTCAGACAGAGTTTTCTTTGCATATTGTAGTTGTATATTATATGGTTCTATATTCATAATAAATAACCATTCCAACGATACAAAAAATATATAACTAAAAGTTCAATAAACATAGCCGCGTGTTCTAAATACCGACGCAACGCTGATAACAAATGAAAACGATTAAATTAATCGAACTCATATAATAACTCGAAAGCAATCGGATAAATCATCACGATCTAATAATTGCTATCGTTATAGCCAACATTTATAACAGCTATACTTAAAACGTCATTATTGAAAATATTGCTGTAATTTCCCAAAACAAAGTGTACAACAACTATACATACATACAATATGTAAAGAAAACCCTGTCCAACCCATAAGGATAATAAAGGTTAGGTAAACACTTACCATATATAACATAAAATTTTACATAATCGTGATAGTAACAATACTAATGAATTTTGAATTAATCCTTTTTTCCCGGGAATTAATTCCAATTTCCCCGAAATTTGATAATTTTTAAAAAAGTGACAACACCGGTTTTATTATAAGCGAATAGCGACGCGACCACGTTACAGGTGCCGCGTGCCCTGCCCCCCGCCGCCCGCGGAAAGAGTTGCGTACCGCACATGTATTAAGTTACCTTTTTTTGCGAAATAATATTTATTTTTTAGGGGGATTTTTTTTTTAAGTTTAGCCTGTCTTTGTGGGCATTAGTAGAATCAGTTATCGATACCTAACAATCGGACCGGACAGGGTTTTCTTTACATATTGTATAAGAGATCTGAAAGCAGCGGTGGCCGACAGCGACGGATGTACAGCTTGTAGACCATAGGTTCGAACCCAATCAGGCTCTTTCATTATCATCAACCTTTTATCGTCCCACTGCTGGGCACAGGTTTCCTCTCATACAGAGAAGGATTGGGCGTAGTGACCACGCTTGCTCAATGCGGGTTGGCGATTTCAGACTTAAAGTCCAGGTTTCCTCAAGATGTTTTTCTTCACCTTTTAATCAGTCATTGTTGTTTAAGATATACTTAGAAAGTACAATATAACTTAGAAAAGTTACATTGTTACTTGCCTGACCTGAATCGAACCCTCTCATACTTGAAAGGCTCTTTAATTTGTGTAAATGATTTCATCACCACTGCTGTCAAAGCGGTAAAGGAAAACGTCGTGAGGAAACTGGCATGTCCTAGAGCCGAAACTTCGAAGACATGTGACATCTACCAATACGCACTGTTCCCGCGTGGTCCATTACGGCCCACGCCCAATCATCAAGAGGAGGCCTGTGTCCCAGAAGTGGAAACATTATAGGTTGACCATGTATATTTAAAACTTAATTATTAAGAACATTTTTGAAATGTCAACAATATAATAAACTAGCGGCCGCCAGCGACTTCGTTCGCGGTGAGTTAGTTATGCTCCGCTCCTATTGATCGCAGCGCAATGTTATATTACTTAAAGCCTTCCCGGATTATTGGGCTATACAACGCAAAAAGAGTTTTTCAACTCGAACCAGTAGTTCCTGAGATTAGTGCGTTCAAACAAACAAACAAACTCTTCAGCTTTATATATTAGCATAGATTAAATTTCCTTTTTTATCTGCAGTCGTCATCATTTCCATCAAAACCCAATGCAAATAAGCTGTATCCGATGCCCATGACTGCTATAAAATTTCACCAGTTAATTTGTAAAAGGCACAAAGAGAATACATCAGTAAAAAAAAGTTTGCAATCACCTGCATTCAGAGTTAACTGCCGATGACGCGACGCTGATTGCAAATCAAAACGATCAAATTGATCACCGACTCGAATGGTATCGAATAAATTGACTTTATTTAATAATTTTTGTGGTTATAGCCGATATTTGTTACGTAAGCAGTCTTGTATAAGGTATTATGGAGGTAAGAGGAACAGGGTATAAAGATCACTAATCATCATCATCATCACCATCTCAGCGTTAATCCCAGTCGCATCCAAAGCTTTTTCAGCTGTGGAGCCTGGGGTCCGCTTTACCAGTCTAACTGTTCATTTTGGCTGAACTTCGATATTTTCCATGAAGCGACTGCCGTCTGACCTCCACAACCCGAAGGCGATATCGAAGCATTGCAGTTAGACCAATTGTTGGACTTTGGAGGGCTCCAACAACCCGTAACGACTGTGATTAGATGTTCGTATGGCAACCGGGACCAACGGCTTGACGTCCGAAGCACGACCAGACCAGTGCATATATTCATATTCATGCATACAAATATTTGCTCCTTGTGTAACGGCCGCGTTCGCTACCGCTACGCCACGGAGGTTGTCAAAAGGTATAAAGACCAATAATCCTCCACAGAAAAGAGAGGATCCACAGCTGATGGAAAGAAGTTGTATACAACGTTATTTTTTGTATATGCGAAACCTGAAACACGTGTATTTTTAAGTAAAGAATCTATATACAAAATTTCAAAAAGGTATCATGAAAAATCCCAAATTTATGAGCTTGTTATCTTATCTGGTTGTCCCAATAAAAATATGGTCAACGCAACATTCGGCCGCCCGCGCCTGCAGGGTTCGTATAAAGAAGAGATGACGTTGTATATGCTAGTTGGATGGTAAACTTTACTTACGAGATGTAGGATCTGTGTCATGTCAGTATGACGCATTGCCCGCATGTTGCATTGCATGATTTAGTTCCCCCATCTCCGTTCCACCATCGGACGACCCGTCGCACGGCGAGTTTTCGCCTTTACGTCGTTAACACCACTACGATTCGGACGAAGCGTTTCGCTTCCTCTTTTATACCGCGTACATAGACGGACTGGAATAATTTGCCAGCGGCAGTGTTTCCGTCGGACTATAATTTGAGTGTCTTCAAGGCTAGAGTGAATAGGCTCTTAGTAAACTAGTGCGCTTTACCATCATCGATTGCGTCACTGCTTCCCATCAGGCGGGATTGCGATCAAGTGCTAGTTTATAATTTATAAAAAAAAGTGTTTTTAGATACCTCCACAGCATAAAGAAACTGCCGCAAAAATATGCGAAGCGTTTCGCCTTTTCTTTTATATCGTGTACATCGAGGGAAGGAACAATTGCCAGCGGCGGTGTTTCAAGGCTAAAGTGAATAGGCTATTAATAAACTAGCGCGCTTTACCATCGACGACTGCAACACTGTTTACCATCAGTCGGAATTACGGCCAACCACTAGTTTATAATTTTTATAATAAAAAAAATAAAACTCATGCCTCATATACAAATGTAGAAAAAGCATTAAAGCATTAAAGCATGGACTAATCTGAAATAAATGAATTATTATTGTTATTATTAAATTTTGCAGGCATTATTTGAATGGATTTAGGTATATTCTACGCCGCTATTTTGTTGTAGTCCCATGTATTAATGTAACCCTATAATGTCCTCAATGTCAAAATAAAGAGCCAATTACCATAATCCCAGGCTAAACAGTATAATATGTTTGATGAACACAGATTTGTTTTTCATTAGAAAACACAGAAGGGCTTGTGAAAGCCGCACGGATCATTTGCTCAGGTTAATCTACGCTTAGCGAGGGCAGGGTAGAAGGGAAGAGGCGCGCTGAAGGAAAGAGAAACTTGTGGCTGCGAAGCATCAAGGAGTGGACTACTTCCGTCCTTCTTTGGTGTGGTGTGGTGTGGTTTGAGGTGGTGTGGTGTGGTATGGTGTGGTATGGTGTGGTGTGGTGTGTTGTGATGTGTTGTGGTGTAGTGCGGTGTGGTGTGGTGTGTTGTAGTGTGTTGTACAAAAAAAAGGCAGCCACACAAAAACATATGTACAAGTTTATACACATGTAGCTTGTATAAAGGATTACTTGAAGTTTAAATAAATTACACATTTCGTTACACAAACACAAACTCCGCACTGCTCTTGATAAATGTTTGATAGGAAAACCTCCCATCTGTTGGCCAGTTAGGCCTAGGAATTATAATGTCAAGAAGTATCTGAAAAAAAAAAAACAAAGTATATTTGAAGTGAGTCAATAGTGTCAACAACTAACGTCAAGTGGAATTACATATACAGATTTTCACAAAACTTAACCCCACGCTCAACAATTGCGCTAGCGACAAATCTTCTAACAAGGTAGTCATTACCATGACTTTAAATTAAAAATAATCCCACCCCACATTATTAAGCATAAAGCCGCAAAACATAGAAACGCGTTCGCTGCGCAGCGAACTCAGCGCTTGAATCGTAATTTTCAATAAACACATTGCAAATCCCACAGCGAGCGCGTGCAGCGCAATTTTGTCGGCCGGATTAATCGGCAGGCTTGTGGTGGCAAATTTCAAACCAGTAAACGTCACATTAATGATTCATTGGAACGTCGCGTAATTAATTCATTTTCGCCTACACTAGGGCAGACCTTTTTCATAACATTGATTAACGTGGGAGTTTTCCCTTTGAAGATATTAATTAATTATTTTATTAATTAATTTGGTTTAGAAACACAAATTTTGATAATCTGTTTAACCTTGGAAACATTCTTCCTTCTCCTTGAGTGTTCTTGTCGCGTATGCCAAAACCTAAAGAAAGGTCTTCAAACAATGCAACCATTTATGACTTACCCGAGCAGAAACGTAAACCGTGATAAGCAGCCTCTCGAGTATGAGTGTGCGGGTTCGATTCCAGGTCAGGCAAGTACCAATGTAACTTTTCTAAGTTATATGTACTTCCTAAGTACCTATATCTTGGATAACAATAAATAAATACGGACAAATCACACAGATTGAGCTAGCCCCAAATTAAGTTCGAGACTTATGCCATGGGATACTAACTCAACGATACTATATTTATAATATATAGATAAACTTCCAAGACCCAGGCCAATCACGAAAAGATCGTTTCCCATCATAACCTGGCCAGGAATCGAACCCGGGCCCCCACGTCGCAGGCAGACGTGTTGACCGCTGCGCCACGGAAGACGACAAATGGACCAATGACTGATTAAAAGGCGAAGGAAAACATCTTGAGAAAACCTGGACTTAAAGTCTGAAATCGCCAACCCGCATTGAGCAAGCGTGGTGATTACGCTCAATCCTTCTCTGTATGAGAGGAGACCTGTGCCCAGCAGTGGGACGATTAAAAGGTTGATGATGAGCCAAAACGTGGACATACACGTCACGGCTCATTCATGTATTTAAGGCCGCTCAGGAAACTATGGAACGAGCTATGCTTCGAGTATCTCAAAAGGACCTAATCCACAACCAGATGATCCTGCAGAAAACCAATTTTGACGACATAGCTAACTAAGCGAAAGTGACAATGGATCAGCCATATTAGCCGTACAATCGATGAACGTTGAGGTGGACGTGTTCTTGAGTGGTGACCTCGAATCGGTAAGCTTAAGGGTTATCCTACATATTACCGATTCACGGCCTGATGGTGTCCGAAGCCTAGACGGAGCGTCAATTTTCGCTGGATGGCTGGTTGGAGTTAACCGAGAGTTGCTCAAAATCGAGTTGAATGGCGTGAAATAAGGGATGCCTTTGTTTAGCAATGGAGTATATGTTTCCATACATACATAATATCGGCTGCCAGCAGAAGTTACCACCCACCAGACAAAGTCTTGTCGCCAAGCGATTCGTCGTGTTCGGGCATGATATTTAGTAAAGTCGTACGGAGGAAGGGTCTGAGTAGTTATATTGCGATGTGTGCCTGATACGATGCGCTAATAATGTTGTTCTGTCAGGAGTTTGGTCGTGGAGAGTCTCCAGACAAATCTCCCTCTGGCGCAGCATCGTTGGTCGTGTTGTTAGGTTTCACATTGCATTACCTCGCTCAACTGCAGTTTTCCTCCCGCAAAGCTTTTATAGTGGAGTATCCGTCTGACTTCTAGAAGCCAGTAGGTTGGTAAATCGATATCTCTAGGTAAAATACTTTTTAGACTTTTGAGCTTATTTTTTTCGGGATAGGAAATCATCAAATGAGGGGAGGTTATTTGATGATTTGGATTTGAGAAATGGCCTTTATAGACTTAATTTATTACCGGCCTTTGCAGAAATTTACCTTTTAGGGTACCGTTCACAAATTGTGAAAAAGGTACGCTCTTTAACTCTCCCCGAAATGTTAGTTCTTATTAAATATCGTATTAGGACGGCCATGAAGTTACACACTGCTTTTTTTATTCAGGATGGGAAATTATCAAATGGTATCTCTTTGGAGCCAGATTTTTGGGCTTCTGTCTAATCGCAATGACTGTCAATGATCTACGTTTGACAGCCAAGGCACTATAAGAAAACAATATTACAACCGCTTTCGCTCGCCCTGAATTCTCACCCTGAACTAAAAGAGAGTGCAAAAGTAAGAATTATCGGACTCAAGAGAGGAAAGTTGGAGCCCTGCTTAATTGTCTTAATTGGACAAACGGTAACTTCGCGATACTAGACGGTTTTTGCTTACTTACAGACCAGGCCCTCAGGGGAAGAGTTGGGTTTGAAAACGGTAAGTGTAATTTGTGAAGAGTGACTTGGGACATTCAGGGATACCTAGAGGGATCTCCGTTGTTAATGCAAAATGATTATGATGTATGTGTTGCCTTAAATACGAACTGACTGAAATTAATTACATTGAGATTTTGACACAATTGAGGCTCATAATTGGTTGATAAAAGCTTATACAGTATGAACAATTAGTATATTGACTACATACATATATATATATATATATGACACGATTGGTGCAATGGCGGAGTGATGGACTGCTGCGTTGCGTGTCGCGGATTCGATTCCCTCATGGACCAAATATTTATATGGCCTACAGAAGTTCCAGGTCTGGCTGTTTGTGTGTGTTTCAAATGTTCGTAAACGCATCCACGATAAAGAAAAAAAATCCTAATTGGACAACATTTTTTTTTTAATGCAAGATAGATGGGTAGCTTTTTCATCAACGTTACCTACATTTTAAAAAAACTGCCACAGCCGCAGGTTGAGCGAAAGAGATAAAAGAAGAAAGGTCCACAGCGCACAAGCAAGTGAAGTAACACGGAAACAAGGAAAGAAAAGAAGAAATATCATTGTTTAGTCCTGCCAAATTAGTCATCGCTTAGCGTAAGTTGATTTTTTTTTTTTTATATATAATTATAAACTAGCGCTTGACTGCAATCCCGCCTGATGGTAAGCAGTGATGCAATCGTGAATGGTAAAGCGCGCTAGTTTATTAAGAGCCTTCATTCAAGTTGACAAGCTGACGGAAAAAAGGGTCCAAGCAATTTCTTTTTTTTTTCACTTTGTTGTTTTTTTTTTTTTATTTTGTGAAAGTCGGTTGATTTTTTGTAAAAAGTTTTTTATTAATAATTATAAACTAGTGCTTGGTCGCAATCCTGCCTGATGGTAAGCAGTGATGCAATCGTTGATGGTAAAGCGCGCTAGTTTATTAAGCCCATTCACTTAAAAAACCTTAGTGAATAGAAAGGAAGACGGCAGTTGAGCGAGGTGGTGCAATGTTAGACCCAATAACACGACCAACGATGCTGCGCCAGAGGGAGATTGATGTGGAGACCCTCCACGACCAAACTCCCGGCACAACAACATTTGACGCATCGTACCCGGCACACATCGCAACACAACTGCTCAGACCCATCCTCCGTACGGCTTCACCAGACATCATGCCGGAACACGACGAATCGCTTGGCGGCAAGACTTTGTCTGGTGGGTGGTAACTTCTGCCGGCAGCCGATGTTATGGCCTACCACCGAGAAAATTGTGAGAAAATGTATTTTTAGCCGTCATGTCATAGTATAAAGAGGGACAGAGTAGGCTATCTTCATACAAACGGACCGCTTGTATGTGTGCGCCTTAGTATCTATGGGTCGCCGCACGCACACCTAAACACAATATTAGAGTGCTATCAGTGCGCTAGTCGCGGCTAGCACCGGACGAGGTACGCGCGTCAAGTGTTCTTGTTAAAAAAATTCATGGATCGTCACGAGGATTGCGAACAACTTAAATCGTATTTAAATGCTAATCAGCAATTTTGCAATTTAAGTGCAGAATCTAGGTATCTTCACTACAAAAATTATTCTAGAAACCAAATTTTATTAGTGGTTCCACCTGACTATATTTCTAAAAGTTATTTACAAGGATACGGATATATTACACATTAAAATTTAATAACAACGCGTTTCGTAATAGTCGAAACCGAAGAAAGTAGGTATTTTTCTGTAGTTAATTTGTAATTTTGTATTAAATGTGTGATTCAATAGATATTATGTGTGTATTATTTATATTTGTATTAATTAAAAATAAAAATAAATATGTTTCTTTATGTGTACGAAACTAAAAATTAAAATTACTAATTAAAAACTGACTAGTATATGTAAACTAAATACTAAGCAAATAATTTAAACATAAGCTCTTAGTATATAAATATTTGTTAGCGATTTGGGCGCCAACCGTAACCGACGAAGCGCGGACAGTCGCTAACCCTAAGACAGTAGGCAATGAAATCGCGGATTGGGTCGGAGATAACCTACTTCCCCTCTTTATTCTATGGTCATGTTTTCAGGCACGTTGAAACTGTACGGGCGCAACCAGTGGGCAGCTCGCCGCCCGGTAAGGCCCAGGGCTGGATCGACGGCGCATTGTGTTTCACACGCGTCTCAAAGAGATGTCAGCACATCGTGACGGGTTCCACGAACGATGCCTACTGTCTCAGGTTTGCGGATTGGTTAAAAAAGAAACCGTGGCCCTGGCCTACAGGCAAGTGAAGGAACACGAGTGGGTTATAGTCAGTAAAAGTCTGACACGCCCTTCCGCTCTCGCCCAGAGCGGAAGAGGACTTTTGATAAATTTCCATCCTGAAAAAAAATACAGTTAAAACCTACCTTATTAATAACTCCTGGAATACATAACTCATGAATATACAGCGTGTTGTTTAACAACACCGTAATTTGCACGAATTAATCGCACAAACCTGTCGCAAAAGCCTTTTTTCGCTAACTTCATGTTTCAACCCTGTTCGTATATAGGCTTTTATCTGATTTCTTGTGTGGCCAGAAAGTAAGCGTGTTTATTTTATATAAATAAGTAGAATAGTACGAGGAGCCCGTACTTAAACAAATAGGGTAGTTGACTAAAAAAAACTTAGTTCGTCAATCACATTTCCAAAAATAAAACCAGACACGTATTTTTCTTTTTTCATATAAACAAAAAATTAAGACGAAACAGTGCGTTGAAAACTCGTGTGACGTCATTCCTTGCTACATTTTTTAGCAAAGAGTGACGTCACCAGCTCCTACTCCTGATCTTTGGTGCCTTTTATATCTGTCCTTTTTTATTGATTTGATAAAACAAAATATACGTATCCAATATTTTTCTATAATCTGAATGACGGACTAAATAGAATCATTTTTTTTTACCCAGGAAACATCCCTATTGCGTAATACACTATCAGTAGCGATAAGTTTAATTTTGACATTTGAACAACATTCATTGCAGTTTTTACTTTGTTGGACAGAATTTTTTTTCGAAAATACAAATCAATGGATTAGCAATAAGCTTCAAACTGATAGGTAATAGTGTGTTACATAATACGGGTCGATCGATCAGGTTAAGTATTACTTACCACGGTTAGTCTGGGATCGGTTACCATCTTTACATAACGGAGAGCCATGGAGGGGTCTCCATGGCTCGTGAAGTTGGAGAAGTCGTTCTTGAATCCGGATCTTTGATAGTCGTTACAGGTAAAATCAGAGCCTCGGAAATCTAACAAACGTTCTTATCAAGGGTATCGTATTGCCTCATCATCATCATCATCAGCCCGTACTCCTCCACTGCTGGACATAGGCCTCCTTCATGGCACGCCAACAAGCTCGATCCTGAGCACTTCTCCGCCAGCCACTACCAGCCACCTTTTTGATGTCGTCGCTCCATCTCGCCCAAGGGCGTCCTACGCTACGTTTGCCGAGACGTGGTCTCCACTCGAGGACTCGTTTACCACAACAGTTGTCGGTTCTGCGGCATATGTGACCAGCCCATTGCCACGTCAGCTTCGTATTGCCTAATAGTTATGAAGGTCGAATAGGTAGTCACTTCATGTAAAAATACTGGTACACATGTGGTAAGATTGGAAACTGACCCCAACATAATCGGAAAAAGGTTAAGCAGGTGATGATCTAGACACGTATTCCTCTCCTTGGTGGTCTTCTTCTTCCCGGCACGGTAATTGCGTAACACACTATCAGTAGCAATGGGTTTCATTTTGACAGTTCAACAACATTCATTGCGTTATTTACGTTTTAGAGCAAACACATTTTCGAACATATGAAGCAATGGATTGGCAATTTGCTTCAAAATGATTCCAACTGATAGGAATGGCGCGTTACGTAATTAGGATGCTGGTTTCAGTTAGATTAGCCAAAATATTGTAGTATTTATATTCCCTTGATATATTAATAATACTGTAAAATAGGCGCACGTCGTGGTGGCCTAGTGGTTAAAACACCAGCCTCTCGAGTATGAGGCTGCGGGTTCGATTCCAGGCCAGGCAAGTACCAATGTATTTTTTCTAATATGTACTTTCTAAGTATATCTTGGATACCAATGACTGAATGTGAAGGAAAACATCTTGAGGAAATCTGGACTTTGGGTCTGAAATCGCCAACCCGCATTGAGCAAGCGTGGTGATTACGCTCAATCATTCTCTGTATGAGAGCAGACCTGTGCCCAGCAGTGGGACGATAAAAGAGTTGATGATGATGGGGCGCACGTTAGTTATATTGAAATTGAAAAACGGAGAGAAATCGTGAGCAAGCACAGACAAATAATGAAGAGGTTGAACTTACAGGGGGGCTTCCGGCGATGTACTCCTGGTGTACTGGAGTGGGTGGAGGCCTCCACCAGATGTGTTCACTCAGTGGTTAGATTTTGGTTACTTGATTTGGTTCAAACCAGGGTTACAGAGAGAGAGAAAAGTATTATAACGAGTGAATGAAAGAACTTATTGAGATTGGTACGTTCTTCATTCCTTAATGCTGATGCTGATTGGATGCTCCGCCAAGCAATTAGGTTGAAAGGAAAAAATGCGGGAGTATTTGAATATGCTTGCTTATTGGTGTATTAAATAGGGATGTTTCCTGGGTAAAAAAAAAATATGATTCTATTTAGTCCGTCATTCAGATTATAGAAAAATATTGGATATCTGTATTCTGTTTTATCAAATCAATAAAAATCGACAAATATAAAAGGCATCAAAGATAAGAATGGCGGCTGGTCACATCACTCGTTGCTAAAAAGTGTAGAAAGGAGTGACGTCACATGAGTTTTCAACACACTGCATCGTTTTCATTTTTTGTTTATACGAAAATAGAAAAAATACGTGTCTAGTTTTCTTTAGAAATCTGACTGACGGACTAATTAGTTTTTTTTTTTTTTTAGTCAACTACCCTAATGGTATGTGCATTAAGAACATTGCTGATAATAGAATAAATAGCATACTAAAACTAAACTCAACCAAAATGCTAAATGATAACTGTATTTTCGAGGTATTCCATTCAAAAGCATTAATTCCAACAGAATTTGACCTAACCGCTTCTGAATATTTCCACTAACCGCGTTGGAATGCGAATGAGGATCAGTGCGGTTCAGTGTAACACTTTATTATTATGTAGTTCGACACTTACATACGTTCAAAACCAATGAAACAAATTAAAACATTGTCGGCAACCCCACCTCAAGCTCACTATAAAAGGCGCGGCTTACCCGCACCCGCTCTTTTTTAGAATCGCCACTTGAAGCT
This sequence comes from Sesamia nonagrioides, assembly GCA_017933935.1. Classification (NCBI taxonomy): domain Eukaryota; kingdom Metazoa; phylum Arthropoda; class Insecta; order Lepidoptera; family Noctuidae; genus Sesamia; species Sesamia nonagrioides. The sequence continues at coordinate 45,891 of JADWQK010002158.1, forward strand.
GTAACATCACCGAAACTCTGTTAGACCTATATTTTCCCTATTAATTAATAGCTTATTGCTATCGTTTTACATTTTGGTGTGTACTCAGCGATTGTTATTTTGTTCCTATCTAAACTTATAAGTTTTGGTTGTAATTGTAATTTAAATTGATAATACACGAACATTAGTACCTACCTCCTGACTTGTTTTTTTTTTTTTTTAATAAACGCCACTTCTGATCGCTAAAAATATTTTATTTGACACACACCTACATGGGCACTAATGAAACTTCTGGAGCTAGGTAGGTGGTTCTAATCCGTATTTTCTTAGGGTGATGAGTCAGCAAGCAACTCCTCGGTTATTCTCTCTCTCCCTCTCGGTGGTAGGCCATAAGATCGGCTACCGGCAGAAATTAACACCCACCAGACGACGTCTTGCCGCCAAGCGATTAGTCATATTCCGGCATGATGTCTGGTGAAGCCGTAGGAGGATGGATCTGAGCAGTTGTGTTGCTATGTGTGCCTGGTACGATAAGCCAAATGTTGTGTGTCGGGAGTTTGGTCGTGGAGGACCTTCAGATCAATCTCCCTCTGGTGCAGCATCGTTGGTCTTGTTGTTGGGCATCAACACAACATAACACTGCATCACCTCGCTTAACTGCTGCCTTCTTTCCAATTTTTTTTTCAGTGAATAGGCTCTTAGTAAACTAGCGCGCTTTACCATCAGCGATTGCATCACTGCTTACCATCAGGCGGGATTGCAGTCAAGCACTAGTTTACAATTATAAAAAAAACTCTATTAAAAGTAGTTCATACATACATAATCAGTCTATAATGTTCCCACAGTTGGGACACAGGCTTCCTCTCGTTGAGAGGGAGTGAGCCGTAATCGGTTGGTGGTTCGGGTTGGTAGATGTCACATGTCTGTGAAGTTTTATTTGAATAAAATTAAATATAATTATCTACAAACTCCTATGATACTAAATAAACCACAAATTATTAAAAAATAATAATTATCATCATCGGAACAGACCACAACCAAGAATGATTGGCCAAGTACCCAAGAAGCTGGCGGCATTGCGACCTATAGAATGTTTTCTATTTAGATTTTCCTGAAGAAAAATTTTCTTTTCATTAATTAGGTTACCCTAATATTGGAAATAAAATAAATTAAAAAATATTAAAAATAAATAGTATAAAAATATTACTATAATTTATATTGACAGAACCATTCGTCTTGTGCAGTGCATTAGCGCAATAAAATCTTCGTTGAGACTGGCCACCGTTATTAAAATCGGCCAATATTTGTAAAACCCTTACAATCGTTGAATATCACTGGCTCGCACACGCACTTAACGGAAAGACTACCGACACGTCTACTCTCGCCTGTGGCTCTCGTAAGAATGACCGACGTGGTGCGCTCGAGACAGTGCTGGTCTGTGGAATGGTGTGGAAATGACAAAACACACTACAATTATATTATGACTCGTGATTTCTTAAGTCAATATTATAAAACGTTTCCTCCAAACTTTCCTCTACATCTCACAGTTTCATTAGTCGTATCACAAAAATTCCAAGGTCTCCCCTCCAACTTCGAAGCCTATACATCTGTTCATCCGAAACCTCTCGCGATGCGTGCCTCAATTTCGTTTAAAATTGAATAGTACCCTCACAGTAACCAGATCACGTCCACAAGACTTAATTACCGAACTTTGGTTCAACCACTTTTGTTTTAGGAATCGTTTTGAGAATTGCAACTTTTTCTAAATGAGATTTTATATTGTACAAAATTTTATATTGTAGGGTGAAAATTTCATCATTACCCTTTTTACATGCTTTTTATTAGCTTCAGTTATATATTTACATGCTTGCTTGTTTGTTTGTTTGTCCGTCTCTGCGATTCCGTCTTGCTTGTTTGTTTGTTTGTCCGTCTCTCGACTGTACGAGTAAGCGGCTCATTACTGTAAAATGTCCCACCGTTTTCAATACGTTCGTTTTTTTCTATAGAAGAATATCGAACTAAAAAGTTGAGAATAAATATAGTTTCAAAAACTAAAAAATACGAATATCAAACTAAAAAGTTAAAGATTATTTTTAAAAAACATAACCCTCCTGGCAGTCGGGTAAAAAAGCGTGAGGCGCTTAATATACCAAAATTATGGCACAAAGCGCCTCAGGCTTTTCTTAAAATAATCTTTAACTTTTTGTTTGATATCCTTTAAAAGCATGTTTTTTTTAGTTTTTGAAACTATGTTTATTATCGTCCCACTGCTGGGCACAGGTCTCCTGTCATACAGAGAAGGGTTGAATGTAATGACCACGCTTGCTCAATGCGGGTTGGCAATTTCAGACTTAAAATCCAGGTTTCCTCAAGATGTTTTCGTTCGCCTTTTAATCAGTCATTGGTGTCCAAAATATACTTGGAAAGTACATATAACTTTCTCTCTTTCTCTTCACACTGACTCTAATAATTATCAGCTGTGTAATATTCAAGTCATCTTAGAACAAAAGGTTTTATTTACTTTGTGATTGGAAATCGAACTTTAAAATTTTAATGAAAGAGTTGATTTTGAATAGCAAATTAGATTTCAATCATATATTTTTTGGAAGTTTGATAGACAGCCTCCGTGGTGTAGCGGTAGTGAATGCGGCCGTTGCGCAAGGAGGCACGGGGTCGAACCCCGCGCAGTGCAAATGTTTACGTGCATGAATATGAATATTTGCACTGGTCTGGTCGTGCCTCGGAAAGCACGTTAAGCCGTTGGTCCCGGTTCCCATACGAACATCTAATGGCAGTCGTTACGGGTTGTTGGAGCCCTCAAAAGTCGAACAATTATTGGTCTAGCTTCAATGCTTCGATATCGCCTTCTGGTTGTGGAGGTCAGACGGCTGTCCCTTCACGAAAAATATTGAAGTTTAGCCAAAATCAGCAGTAAGACTGGTAAAGCGGACCCCAGACTGCAAAGCTAAAAAAGCTTCGAATGCGACTGGGATTGTCGCGGAGATGATGATTGGTATTCGAGATATACTTAGTAAATATAACTTAGAAAAGTTTCATTGGTACTTGAGTGACCTGGAATTGAACCTGAACACTCATACTTGACAGGCTGTTGTTTTAACCACTAGGCCACCACGACTTGGTGAAAATGTAAATTATGAAAAATAAACTATAATGGCGGATTAGACAATGTAGTCCACAGAGCACAAGCAGCATGACATGGATATTGGAAGGTCATATTATCCATAAAACCGATGACCGTTAGGATTGACTGTATTCTTGGAGACTGAGAATAAATCTTCTTAAACAATTGAATTGATTGTGCCATACAACATGTCAAAATCTACCAACCCGCACTGGGCCAGCGTAGTAGATTACGGCCCACTCCCTCTCACCAAGAGGGGGCTGGTGTCCCAACAGTGGGAACATTATAGGCTCATTATGTATACAACATGGTAATGCTGCCAGTGTTTTAGGCACTTTTCCTATTACAGCGATGCGGATGTGTTTTTAGATGTTCTTTGATTTTATTCCTTTTTCACTTCCTTTTTTATTATGTATGTACAGTAAGTGTCAAAAGTGGAGTACCACTCCTGACACTTATTGTTGGTGCAATAAAGTTCAAAAGTGGTAATGCACTTTTGACCCTTACTATAAATGCACAGACATCAGACATATTAATATTTAATTGATTATATTTGTGCGGCATACAGCGGCCTTCACGTCCAGTTCCCCATCCTCCTCCTCAAGTTGTTCTCCTCATTACTGAGGGTCGTGATGTCCCTGTGGAACTATCTTCTCTTTTACGATAGTTCGCCATCTACATATTACCATTCTTGGCCCCGAGTATAGCATCATGCAGGCCGGTTGATTGCGATTTTTTGACTGTTTTGGGTAGCTTCCACTACGATCGAGACGAAGCGTTTCACCTCCTCCTTTATACCGCGTACATCGAGGGACTGGAACAATTTGCCAGCGGCAAATTGTGTTTCCGTCGGTCTACAATTTGATTGTCTTCAAGGCTAGAGTGAATAGGCTCTTAATAACTAGTGCGCTTTACCATCAATGATCGCATCACTGCTTACCATCAGGCGGGATTGCGGTCAAGCGCTAGTTTATAACTTCCTTTTTCATGTATGTACCTGCACAGACATATAAATATTTAATTGATTATTTGATATTCGTGCGACATACAGCGCTCTTCACGGCTCGTTTCTCCTCCTCCTCAAGTCGTTCTCCTCATTACTGAAGGTCGTGATGTCACTGTGGAATTATCTTCTAATATCCCTGGCCGCGAGTATAGCATCCTGCAGGCCGGAAAATAGCGATTTTTTTACTGTTTTGGGTAGCTTGACCTGCTGTCGTCCGAACATGATAGTGAGTAAAAAATTAAATTACGATACAAGAGAAATTCCTAGTGTGTTTATTTTTTTTCAGTGGTGTGGATAAACGCCACCATGTCAGTCCGACTCCAGGATCAGGACTCGAAACCGATCCAACTGCAGCGTGGAGTGAGACAAGGAGATGTCATATCTCCTAAATTGTTCACTGCTGCGTTGGAAGATGTCTTCAAGCTCCTGGACTGGAAAGGACTTGGCATCAACATCAACGGCGAGTACATCACTAATCTCCGTTTCGCAGATGATTTCGTGGTCATGGCTGAGACCCTGGAAGACTTGGGCAAAATGCTCAATGACCTCAGCACAGCTTCCCAACAACTGGGTCTAAAAATGAACATGGATAAGACGAAGATCATATCGAACTCTCATGTCGCACCCACTCCAATTGTAGTTGGTTGCTCTGCACTCGAAGTTGTTGACGAGTACCGATACCTGACAGTGACGATACCTGGGACAAACAGTCCAACTAGGTAGGTCCAACTTCGAGAAAGAGGTGTCTCGGCGAATCCAGCTCGGTTGGGCAGCGTTCGGGAAGCTACAGCTTCTCGTCGTCCAAGATACCATAGTGTCTCAAGACTAAAGTCTTTGACCAGTGTGTGTTGCCAGTGATGACTTACGGAACTGAAACGTGGTCGCTCACAATGGGCCTCATACGAAGGCTCAGAGTCACACAAAGGGCAATGGAAAGAGCTATGCTAGGAGTTTCTCTGCGTGATCGAATCAGAAATGAGGAGATTCGCAGAAGAACCAAAGTCACCGACATAGCCCTGCGAGTCATAGATACAGTACAGTACAGTAGAGATACACACGCACCCCACCCCACACACACACACACCCCCGCACACGCACACACACACACAACATACTACACAACATAGTTTAAGTTTATTTTAGTAGTGTTGTAGTAAAAATTGTCTTCACTTCAATGTAGTTGTTAACAATTAAACTTAACACGTGATATGCACGACTCCACGTACCATACGCTAGCTCACTACGAGGCGGCGAGAGCCTGGTGATCTGTACTACAGGTTTTCCTGAAACCTACTTCAGACACCAGCTCTCATAAAGGACTTGTAAATATTTAAACTGTTAGCTTTAAGTCGCTAAACTTAAGTGGCAGTGGGCAGGGCACATTGCTCGTAGAACCGATGGCCGATGGGGCAGTAAGGTTCTGGAGTGGCGGCCACGTACTGGAAGACGCAGCGTAGGGAGGCCCCCAACAAGGTGGACCGATGACCTTGTGAAGGTCGCGGGATGCCGATGGATGCGGGCAACACAAGACCGGTCAGCATGGAAAGCCTTGGGGGAGGCCTTTGTCCAGCAGTGGACATCTATAGGCTGAAGAAGAAGAAGAAGTGTGGATAATGGAGGAAAATTGGGAGCGGGTCGATTTGATAATATTTGCAAACTCTTGTTCTCATAATTTGTTACAGCGATTCAGGAACTGATTCTGATATAGACTTGGGGACCTTTAAGAGAATAAATTTATTTTGTATTAAAATATTCGTTTATTTTTCTAAAGCAAAAAAAAAATGTAAGTATTTCATTTTCCTTTGTATAATATATACAAAATTGAATTAAACCCAATTTTATATTACATTAACATCGATAATATTAAGAGATGTCCATAATTAATATCGTAATTTTTTTATGTCCTAACAACCCTATTAATATCAGTTTGACATAATAATATGTCGCAGAGATCATTTAGTAAAACTACTAAGTGCCTTTTATTAGTTTGTTTCAGTGTCAGGTACACTGAACAAGACGGCGCGTCGTGTTTCTCGCGTTTCAAAGAGATGTCAGCACATCGTGACGGGGTCCACGAAGACCGATGCCTCCTAGGTCAGGGTTGCGGGTTGGTTAAACAAGAAACCGTGGCCCTGGCCGTCGCACAGGCAAGTGAAGAAACACGGGTGGGTTTTAGCCAGTAAAAGTCTAACACGCCCTTCCGCTCCGCCCAGAGCGGGAGAAGTCATTTGATGATTACAAGAACTAACAAAAAAAAATCTATAAATTCACATACACAAACAGCCAGACCCGGAACAAATACTTGTCGGTCATACAAATATCAACTTCCGTGCGGGAATCGAACCCGCGACACGCAGCGCAGCAGTCCAACGCTTAACCACTTGACAACAAGTTTCACATTAAACCCAGTGTTAACAATTAATACTATTAAATTTAGAATTACAGTTTCTATGTTCTTGTTTTAGACCTCGATCGTTTTCTCAAATGACATCTAACATTGACAGAATTGTCGATACCGGCACCATTGCCATAGAGAAAAATAGAATATAAGAGGTACTACTTTACTCTTTTTATTCCGATATTCCCATGGGATATAGCAATAAGACGTGTTCCATCCTCCTCCTCCTGTCACGACGCTAAAATGCTCTCTAGGAACACACACCCATTAACTTGCATAAACAACTTTCCAGTCATCGTTCGCCAACAAATTGTAAACGCTGTGTGTAGTCACGGCGTTTCTGGGAAACTCAAGTTTTAACACAGCATTCCCAACAAATTCAAATAAAAACCTACAATATAGTAAATGCTCAAAAGTGCAGCGGCATGCAAGAGATTACGTTGCCATGAGCGTGTGCGTGTATACGTGACGTCTCAACATTTCACAGATAACACACACTATATGAACTGTCGTCGCATTACAATGTTATGTTATATTTTTAAGCTTAATTGTGTTATATTCTTTATGCTTATTATTTTTTTATAAAAATTGAAATATTAACTATTAATGTCTGTAAAATCACACGTCACCAGCCAATACCTCACAGATTTTTTTTTTTTGTATTTGGTTTTCTATGATCTACCTCCTTATTTCTAACTTTATTATATGTATATGTGAACAAAGAGAACAAGATATAGAATATTATATATCTATTCCATAACTTCTAATAGAATAAAAACTTCAAACAAAGCTATGTCCTCTGCGTGAAATTGTAACTCACGTACCTAACCGTTAGGTCATCTTGACTCATATTATAATGTTGAAATTATGAACTACAACTAAGTATTGACGGCAATGGTGCACGTGTACTTTTCTTTGAAACTAGAAGAACGTAAGTCAAATGAAACATCAACGTATTCCTTTGTGAGATTGCCTATGGACTTCTGTACAAAGATAACTACGCTTACAAACAAAGTTCAAAGGTTTTCTATTTTGGAGTTTTTGCTCCGAGTTCGTTTGGCATGTTGATTGGGAAATCCAAAAGTCATTGAATCTGAGAGGCAAAGGGAAATGCTTTTGTGTTGTACGCAGTTGGTTTGTATAGCCAGTTATCTGCAGCATCTGTCGTATCGGTATTTGGTTAGGCCACCTACGGTTATAGACTACCGGTCTCCTAAACTGGACGTCCGACATGTTTTGTATAAATAAATGTCTGTACAATTTTCAAAGGTTTCTCTGCCTAGCATTTTCACAACTACATACAATATGTAAAAAAAACCTTGTCCGATCCGTGAAGGTATTGTTAGGTATCGATAACTGATTCTAATAATGTCTACAAACCAGGGCAAAACTTAATAAAAAAAAACCCTAAAAACATAAATATTATTTCGAAAAAGCGAGGTAACTTAATACATGTGCGGTAGGCAACACAGTAGGCATACATGCAAGGGCGAAGGGGGCAGGGCACGCGGCACGTGGTCGCATCACTCATAATAATACTGTCTAAAATGGTGCTGTCACTTTTTGAAAATTACCGGATTTTGGGGAAGTTGGAATTAATTCACGGAAAAAAAGATTACTTCAAAATTCATTAGTATTGTTACTATGATGATTATGTAAAATTTCAAAGTTTATTTAGTCATCTGTTTACCTAACCTTTTGGGTCGACGGGGTTTTCTTTACATATTGTATATTGAGATCGCCTTCTAGTGAAATTCATCATTATCATTATCATCAACCTTTTTTTTATATCGTCCCACTGCTGAGCACAGGTCTGAGAAGAGGTCAGGTCAGAGAAGGACTGAACGTAATCACCACGGTTGCTCAATGCGGGTTGGCGATTTCAGACTTAAAGTCCAGGTTTCCTCAAGACTTTTTCCTTCACCTAGTAATCAATCATTGCTGTCCAAGATATACTTAGAAAGTACGTATAACTTAGAAAAGTTACATTGATACTTGCCTGACTTGGACTCAAACCCACTCACTTATACTTGAGAATCTGGTGTTTTAACCACTAGACCACCACGACAGTGAAATTGGTTGCAACTTAATACCAGTATTACATGAAGTGACTGCCAATCTGAATTACACAACCCAATTACTGAAAAAAAATATTTTTGGCGTGCCATGGAGGAGGCCTATGTCCAGCAGTGGACGAGTAGAGGCTGATGATGATGATGATCATGACGCTTCAAAATGATTCCAACTGATAGTAATAGTATGTCACGCAATTAGGGTGGTGCTGACTATAATATATTATAAACTCATGTAATTTAACCCTATTACATGACCTTAAACATTATGATACTGGCAATATGTGAATGCACTATACATAGGTACACCGTGGCAGAATACGAGAATTACAAAGCATGACGTTGTGTTTTTAATTTTACGTGGATATAAAACCTGTCGTGGTACTACGTTTGATTTCATATCAAAAACTTTTAGTTGGTATATTGCGTGTAAGATATTTTTGAAAATGGAATTTCTTATTCATGCAATAATAATTGAAACCTTTGAAATTCCAAATATAAAATGTAGCCGGTTAGCATTTTGGCAGAAAAAGGCGACGCTACGCACGAATTCTTCTAGAAAATATTACCTCGCTCACTATTTTTTTTTTTTGTGGCCAGTCCCGAATACAAAGTACCTCCGGTCTTTAGGAAAATGCTAAAAAACCTTTATCATGTAAATAGAGAAAGGACGTGTGAAAAATGTTTCAGGCGATAAAATAATTTGCTGCTTTTAAGGGTTTTTCCTCACCAAGTTTATATTTTTATTAAATTTGCGGGGTTGTATTATGGAGAATTTTGGTAGCTTCATTGTTTGTGTCCATTGTTTCTGTGTTCTTTTTAATATTTATATTCAGTCGTTTTTTGTAAGTACTTACATGAAGATTAAGTGAAAGACTCTTTTGTAATTAACCTTTAGATAATTGGTATGTATGAATAATCAACTCTCTTTTTTGGTTGTATAATTTTGCAAAAAAAAATCTACATCTTCACTTCTTTTGAAAAATAATGTCGGTTCACAGACGATAGTTGAACGTAACAACTTCATAAAAAAAATACTGATGGAATGATTGCATTTTTCAAAAGAAAATTTCAATTTTATTTGTTTGATGGATATTTTGTATGGGTATGAGAAGGAGGTAAATGGAAGTCACAATTGAATTGACCAAGTTACATGTACCGACAATATATCACTGAACATATATTTAATAACGAAAAGACAGATTTCGAAGGTTGCTGAACGCGAAGGCCGATTGTGCCTCTTTGTCGCTCATTCCTCATTTGTCGTCCTCCGTGGCGCAGCGGTCAACACGCCTGCCTGCGACGTGGAGGCCCCGGGTTCGATCCCGGCTTTTTGGTCGGACATTTGGGTCGGTCGGGGTTTTCCTTACATATTGTACATTATATTAATTTATTTATTACTAGCTTTCCGCCCGCGGCTTCGCCCGCGTGGAATTCGGTTATATCGCGCTTTTTAGATTTCCCTCGGGAACATCAACTTTTTCCGGGATAAAAGGTAGCCTATGTTCTTTCTCATGGTCTAAAGATTGTCTGTGCCAAATTTCATCAAAATAGGTTGAGAGGTTTAAGCGGGAAAGCGTAACAGACAGACAGACAGACAGACAGAGTTACTTTCGCATTTATAATATTAGTATGGATTATTAATCTGCGCTCTCGCTTGCACTTCAAACCTTAAATGGAACGAGGTAACGCCGCGTGAGTCATGTTTTTTCGAGCGTGCAGCCGGCTCCATCAATTAAATTATAAGACGTCGTCACGTCAAAAAAAACTTAAATAATTTAATTTTTTTCTGGTAGAAAAAAGACCCTATTTAAACCTAGATACATAAACAGACCGCAATGTAAATACTTGTTCTGTGTGGGAATCAACCCTCGACACTGAACGAAGCAGCAACTCCGCCTTCAATAAAGCTTCATTTAAAAGTCTAAATTTTTCCTCTATTCCATGAATTAAATATTCATAACTAATTTAACACACACACACACACACAAACTCACGCACGCACGCATGCATTCACGCACTTCCTTATCAAAATGTACATCACGTAGAAAATGTGAAAAATGAAAAATAATTTCCTGTGACTAAACTAATGGATATATTTATATGATTTTTATAGGTAGACTGAGAATGTGTTGATATACACGATGTTTAATTTATTGTCGTATTGTCATCACCACTTTGTATAGTATTACGCCAGTATTTAAATGTAACTGCCTATATGACCTAAAGGCTGCCAAAGGGTCGACCTTTGACAGCCTTTACGGGTCGTCGAAGCACCACTGTCTAACAATAAGTGTTACCAAGTATAGTATTACCCAGTAACTAGGTTTTGGAGGTCATATAGGCAATTACATTCAAATACTGGCATAATACTATACCTACAATGTGGTGATGACAATACGACAATAAATTAAACATCGTGTACCTCAACACATTCTCAGTCTAACGACAGTCGAGACCCACAGCTTTGCGTACTTTCTAAGACATTGAAGGATCTTATTACATAGAGATGGTCACCTGGACTGACCATGGCAAGCGGAGCTTAACCTGATCGTTCGACCCGAGCGTCAGTTTTTACTTAGCCACAATCTCCTCATCCCTCGCTCCTTAACTATCTTGACTATAAAACACACTTCCATACAACATTTTTGTGAATTTTCACAGAATCCACACAGGTGAACACCCATTGTAGTGGAAACAAAAAGTATACATACAATCAGCCTATTCCTTCCTCAGCCTATAGATGTCCACTGCTGGACAAAGGCCTCCCCCAAGGCTTTCCACGATGACCGGTCTTGTGCTGCCCGCATCCATCGGCTTCCCGCGACCTTCACCAGGTCATCGGTCCACCTTGTTGGGGGTCGCCCTACGCTGCGTCTTCCAGTACGTGGCCGCCACTCCAGAACCTTGCTGCCCCATCGGCCATCGGTTCTACGAGCAACGTGCCCTGCCCACTGCCACTTAAGTTTAGCGACTCGCAGAGCTATGTCGGTGACTTTGGTTCTTCTGCGGATCTCCTCATTTCTGATTCTATCACGCAGAGAAACTCCTAGCATAGCTCTTTCCATTGCCCTTTGTGTGACTCTGAGCCTTCGTATGAGACCCATTGTGAGCCTCAGCCTTTATCAGCCTATTACGGCGAGCAATATTCGACACAGCAGTTTTTCGTGACGGGCTATGTTTTATAGCTCGTACTTTATCAATAGTTTTTTTTTTTTTCAGTCTTATGTTTTGGACAACACGACAGCCTCCGTGGCATAGAAGTAGCGAACGCGGCACTTGCTCAAGGAGGCGTGGGTTCGATCCCCGCACAGTGCAAATATTTTTATGCATATTTGCACTGGTCTGGTCCTGCCTCGGAAAGCACAATAAGCCATTGGTCCCGGTTCCCATACGAACATCTAGTGGCAGTCGTTACGGGTTGTTGGAGCCCCAAAAGTCTAACAATTTGTCTAACTGCAATGCTTAGATATCGCCTTCGGGTTGTGAAGGTCAGACGGCAGTCGCTTCACGGAAAATATCGAAGTTTAGCCAAAATCAGCAGTTGGACTGGTAAAGCGGACCCCAGACTCCAAAGCTTTGGCTACGGATGCGACTGGGATTATCGCTGAGATGATGATGATGATGAGAGATGGGAAGATGATTTGAAAATTTCTTCGGGACCCTCCCGTATTAAACAATACTTTTTTGAAATGGATTAAATCTTCCGTCAGGAGTACAGAACAAGTGACCTGATCGAAAATTCGTAAAATGGAAATAGGGTTGCCACCAAGGCAGCTTCTAATGTTGTACAAAGCACAGGTCCGTTCGTGTGTGGGGTACTGCAGCCACATTTGGCTGCCTATATGTCACTTGGCTACTATGGATTCAGTGGCGAAGCGTGCCAAGAGGCTGATTGACCGCCCAGATTTAACTCAAAACGGTCTCCAAAGCCTGAAGCACAGGCGTAGATTAGCCAACCTTTCGGTGTTCTATAGGATGCATTTTGGAGAGTGTGCGAGGGAATTGCATGATTTAATTCCCCCATCTCCGTTCCACCATCGGACGACCCGTCGTAAGGCGAGTTTCCACCCGTACGTTGTTGACACTACAATGATCCGAACGAAGCGTTTCGCCTTGTCTTTTATACTGTGAATATCGAGGGACTGGAACAATTTTCCAGCGGTGATGTTTCTGTCGCACTACTATTTGAGTGTCTTCAGGGCTAGAGTGAATAGGCTCTTAATAAACTAGTGCGTTTTACCATCAACGATTGCGTCACTGTCACTTTAGGTGAGATAGCGGTCAGGCACTAGTTTACAATAAAAAAAGAAAGAGGTCAGACACAGTCTCTTTCTACCGCTCGGTGAAAATAAAAAACACTCAATTCAAAATTAAGTGCATTTTATTTCAAAAGTTTACAGTATTCCTTAGCCAAAAAAAAGTTGACAAATAAGATTTTGAATAACTGCTTTCATGAGATTTCATACAAGCAATAATTATCGAGAAACAAACATGTTAACTTTTTTTAAAAATAATGAGAATGAGTTAAGTAACCAACACCCCAACTGCACACACTATTACCACAGTCTAAAAGTCATACAGTCGTCCAACGAAGACGTCTAGACAGAGCAATCGTGCGGGGTGTGAGGGACGAGACGCGGGTAAGCGGCACCCGAGCTGCGAACAAAACGATGTTCGTAGCTCGGTATCTATCATTAAGGGCTAACGCGTGTTTGTTTTTTTATTTGTTTGTTTTATAATTTGATATGAGTGTCAATTTTGAGTATAATTGGGGTGCTTGTTACGAAAAAGCCACCCTTTTTGAAATCTAAGATGGCGGACGCCAATTTAAATGTATATTAATATGATATGGGTGTTAATTCCGAGGTGGATTGGGGTGCTAGTTACGAAAATGCCATCTAAATAACTTAAATCTGTCTCGAGTTGTTCCCTTAGTAAAAATAGCAAATTAATTAAATATAATACAGCTATCGATGTTGATCTGCAATAAATAAATAATTTCACAAATATTGTTTATTTGTGACAACCCTGGCCGATGCGTTACTGTCTAGACGATGTCGGCATTTTACACGAGATCAAAGGCGTCGACCTACTGTATGATTTTTATACTGTGCTATTACCCTCAGTTTGAACTAGAGTGCTAATCCATTGCTCCATATATCGCAATGGATGTTGTGTAACTATCAAAATAAAACCCAGTGCTCCTGCTAGTGTATTACGCAATCACCCTGCTGAATGGCATAACATACATTTCTTCCAAATATTTGCTACTTTCAATGAGGTACATTTAATTCGTGCTTATACTTATTCCGAGCAGAAGCTTTTTGTGGACTTCTAGTTGAATGCAAAATTAGTCCGGATTCTGCTTTACTAGCATATATTAAAATAGGTTCTTAATGTGGGCGTAATCGCTAACTCGTGGGCGTTTGAAACTGAAGACCCCAAAGAATATTGTACGTTCTATCTTAAGGCTGTATAATATTACATGTTTAAATATAATCGTGGCATTAATGGCTTCATATTCGCGACAGATGGTAGGAACGAAAAATGGGAGGCTCTAGACAAAAAATATTCGGGGAATAGGCATAGGCCAAAAGATGAAAACCTTTGCATTAAAAGGGACCCAAACGAAAAATCTGGGGATGCATATGCTAACGGGGAAAGCAATCTGAACATTTCTGGTCTTAAGGCTGTATAATATTACATGTTTAAATATAATCGTGGCATTAATGGCTTCATATTCGCGACAGATGGTAGGAACGAAAAATGGGAGGCTCTAAACAAAAAATATTCGGGGAATAGGCATAGGCCAAAAGATGAAAACCTTTGCATTAAAAGGGACCCAACCGAAAAACCTGGGGATGTATATGCTAACGGGGAAAGCAATCTGAATATTTCTGGTGTCTAAACCTTTGAATAACTTGTACCCCTTTTGTGTTTCTTCGGTCTTCCCATACTCTTATAGCTATTGACATTCTTACTCAAAACTCTCCTCACAATAGTTTCTTCGTTTCTCCGTAACACATACCCATACCATGACAACCGATTTCCACATAAATTTTCAATTCGATGCCACTATCAGACTTTCTCTTCATCGTCATCTCAGCGTATAATTCCAGTTGCATCCGCGGCTTTCGCGTTGGAGCCCACGGTCCGCTTTCCTACACGTAGTCCTCCATTTAGCACGATCTTTGGCATTCCTGGGGCATTTCATTATATCTGAAAAGACGCGTTTAACCACACACAAATTAAATATTAAAGCTAACTATGGTGCTATGGTATGGGTCTCAATTATGGATGTGCATACTTTATAGCGTATTAAAGGTACGAATTGGGGCTAATTACGTCACGCCGTGATATATTTTCGTCATGTATCATTTCAAATCAATATATCTTCCTAAGTATTTGAATGAAAGAAAAAATAAAAAAACCGGCCAAATGCGAGTCGGACTCGCACACCGAGGGTTCCGCCGTACAAACGTAGCGGTTTACAATTTATGACGTACTAGCTTTCCGCCAGCGGCTTCGCCCGCGTGGAGTTCGGTTATATCACGCTGTTTAAATTCCCCTCGGGAACATCAATTTTTCCGGGATAAAAGGTAGCCTATGTTCTTTCTCAGGGTCTAAAGATTGTCTGTGCCAAACTTCATCAAAATCGGTTGAGAGGTTTAGGCGGGAAAGCGTAACAGACAGACAGAGTTACTTTCGCATTTATAATACTAGCATTGATTTAGAATTTTTCACAGTTTAGAGGCAATTAGATTTAAGAAGTGTTTGATATGAATTTCAACTTTAATATCTCTACGCGTTCATGTGAAAAAGGGTAGGTAGTAAGTTTATAATTATTAAAAAAATATTTTATGTCATGTAAGCAAAAATAATATTTTAATATTTTATGTAACTTCAAATTTATCATTTTCACAATTTTTCCTTTATCAGTCTGTACTATAATATAACGTTGACAGCCTCCGTGGCGTAGCGGTAGCGGACGCGGCCGCTGCGCAAGGTGGCGCGGGTTCGATCCCCGCACAGTGCAAGTATTTGTATGCATGAATATGAATATTTGCACTGGTCTGGTCGTGCCTCGGAAAGCACGTTAAGCCGTTGGTCCCGGTTGCCATACGAACATCTAGTGGCAGTCGTTACGGGTTGTTGGAGCCCTCAAAAATCCAACAATTGGTCTAACTGCAATGCTTCGATGTCGCCTTCGGGTTGTGGAGGTCAGACGGCAGTCGCTTCACGGAAAATGTCGAAGTTTAGCCATATCAGCAGTTGGACTGGTAAAGCGGACCCCAGACTCCAAAGCTGAAAAGGCTTCGGATGCGACTGACATTAACGCTGTGATGATGATGATGATTATAAATGCGAAAGTACAAGATTCTGAGTTCACGGGAAGTACCTTGTAGGTTTTGATTCCCTAGCGTGTGACGGAAATTCGTCTAAGGTGTCGGTATAAACTGCTGTATCTTTTGATCGCTTTAACTTAGAAGTTTGATTTTTTCACTGCTTAAAGGGACAATGACTTAGGTATTTGGTATAAATTTCAATTTGATACCTTTATTAGTTCGTGAGAAATAAGGTAGTAAGTTTCATTTTATTAAAATATGTTTATTATATTATATAACTAAAAAAATGTGATTTTCGCAATTTTTCCTATATTTGCATTATATGACAATCCTTCATGCCAAATTTCAAGATTCTGAGTTTACGGGAAGTATCCTATAGGTTTTGATTCCTTTGCGAGTGTCGGTAATTTGTTGAAAATATCGACATATCGGCTGTATCTTCTGATTGGCTTGGCTTAGAAGTTTTATATTTTCACACCTTAAAGGGACAATAGACCTAGGTATTTGGTATAAATTTCAAATAGATAACTTTTTTCGTTCGTGAGAAATAAGGTAGTAAGTTCCATTTTATTAAAATATGTTTATTATAATATATAACTAAAAAAAATGGGATTTTCGCAATTTTTCCTATATTTGCATTATATGACAATGCTTCATGCCAATTTTCAAGATTTTGAGTTTACGGGAAGTATCCTGTAGGTTTTGATTCCTTTGCGAGTGTCGAAAATTTGTTGAAAACATCGACATAATCGGCTGTATCTTTTGATTGGCTTGGCTTAGAAGTTTGATATTTTCACAGCTTAAAGGGACAATAGACCCGAGTATTTCTTGTGAATTTCAGCTTGATACCTCCACGCGTTCTTGAGATAAAGGGTCTTGACAGACAGACAGACAGACAGACAGACAGACAGACAGACGGACAACAAAGTGATCCTATAAGGGTTCCGTTTTTTCCTTTTGAGGTACGGAACCCTAAAAATAGATGCTCAATATTTTTTATAAATCTATCTGATGGACATTAAATTATTTTTTAAGATACACCCCAATTGCCTTTCATTCCTTCCTCCTTCGGGCAAAACTGTCGGTTTGCCTGCTTTCACTATTTAGTTTTAACCTTATGCTTCAATTCAAAACTCCACCTACGAAATGGAACCTTACCACCACACCAAGATGATGATGACCCTATCGCTCTGCCGTCGCTGACGTCGTCATATACAAAATGGTGATGACAATACGACAATAAATTAAACATCCTGCACCTCAAAACATTCTCAATCTACCCATAAAAAATCATATAAATATATCCTTTAGTTTAGTCACAGGAAATTATTTTTCATATTTCACATTTTCTGCATGATGCACATGTTGGCAAGGATGCGCTTATAGGTTGATGACTGCCGCATCTAGCGGTGCTAAAATTTTAATAACAATGGCGCGAAAAAAGCAAGTCGATACAGGATCTCGCGCTGTCGCCGATTGGAGGTCAGTGAACCAAAATTTTAAAGGATGCTCTATTCCGTATGGAATTTTATTCGATTTAGTTTATTTCAAATTTTCATTTTTTACTACGTTTTTTTCTGTGGTTTAGGATTATTCCTATGAACCAGCATTTTTCCCGTTTTCATTTATTGCCGTATTATCAGCACCACATTAATCTTATATTACCTAATTAGTTTAGTACACGGACTATCAAGTCAGAAAGGCCTCCTCGTAATAACCAACAAGAGGCGTGTCACTCGCGTCATTTCCACGCCATCAGTCCATTAATCACATTTGACCTTTAAGTATCTTTGAGACAATACAAGCAGTGTTCTAATATATAGTTTTCTTGTAATACGTGGTCAAACAAGGTCTTCTAATGTTACACAAATCGGAAGTCCGTTCCTGTCTCATTAGGCTGGTGATGCAAAATACCAGCCTCCTAAGTATGAATGTGCGTGTTTCATTCCAGGTCAGGCAAATACCAATGTAACTTTTCCAAGTTATATGTACTTTATAAGTATATCTCGGACACCAATGACTGATTACAAGGTGAAGGAAAACATCTTGAGGAAACCCGGTCTTTGAGTCTGAAATCGCCAACCCGCATTGAGTAAGCGTGGTGATTACGCTCAATCCATCTCTGTTTGAGAGGAGACCTGTGCCCAGCAGTGGGTCGACAAAACGGTTGATGATGATGATGATGCAAAATACCACCTGGCAACTTTGGACTTAGTGAAGAGGCATGAGCAACAATCTCCAAAGCCAGGTGTAAGGTAGCCAGCCGTTTTCTTTTCTTTAAGATTTGATTTGATTTGATTAATTTTAAACTGTTATTTAATTTTGAGTTTAATCGTAATATAGGTATATGTTCTATTCAATAGAATTGTTAATAGATAAGATCTCTTATTGTGAAGGTTGTGCATACCTATAAGTGATGTATTTACACAAAACTGAAGACCTGTGATTGCTTTTTATACCACTATTATTGTAAATATGTCGTTGGTGTGCCATAATAAATAAATAAATAAAGATACATTTTGGAGAGCGTGCGCGTTAATTACAGGACATAATTCCATCATCTCCGTACCATCATCGGACGACCCGTCATACGGCGAGTATCCACCCTTGGATTATTGTGTTTCGCCTCGTCTTTTATGCCGTCTACATCAAAGGCCTGGAACAATTTGCCTGCGGCGGTCAAGGACTAGTTTATGATGTTAAAGAAGGGACCATAGATGAACTATTTATGTTTGTAGTAATGGTTCGGGTACAGGCAATCAAAACTCTACGTGAAAGCCCATATCCATGTTATACGTTTTTATATTATTTACACGTAACTTCGTCTACAAATTTTGTTACCATTTAATTTATGAATTACAACATCAAACAGCCAATCAAACTGTCTCATCTTAATTTTGTTTACTCGCGAATTTATTCCACGTAATTTGGCAAAATCTCGAAAAATTTATTAGAGCCATTTCAGTTTCCCGTGAGCTACCTATGATTTGATTTTAAAGAGTTTATCCACGTTAATGTGTTTTTTATAACCTTTTGTACCTACATATAATATTCTTGCTCTTTACACCCATGCTTACTTCCATGATTGTCAAATTACATGTGATAGGTACAAAAAGATTTTGGGCACGGCTTTTATAAATGTAAAATAATTATTTACATAGCAGAAGTAATAACAATACTAGTCGTAGAATACTATTACTACTAGTCGCACTAGTAGTAGAATACTAGTCTATAAAAATACATCCTTATTTTGGGGAGTGTGCGAGGGAATTGCATGATTTAATTCCCCCATCTCCGTTCCACCATCGGACGACCCGTCGTACGGCGAGTTTCTACCCTTACGTTGTTAACACCACTACGATCTGGACGATGCGTTTAGCCTCCTCCTTTGCGGTATGCATACATCGAGGGACTGGAACAATTTGCCAGCGGCGGTGTTTCCGTCGAACTACAATTTGAATGTCTTCAAGGCTAGAGTGAATAGGCTCTTAATGGACTAGTACGCTTTACAATCAACGATTGTGTCACTGCTTACCATCAAGCGGGATTGCAATGAAGCGCTAGCTTATAATTTTATATTAAAAAAATACACCCAATTTTAACTGATACACAAATTAAAAAAATCAAAACACAATAAAAAATTAATGAGAATAACAATCACAATTACAAAAAATAACGAGGTTTAGTTAGTCCCATCAGACTACCATATGTCGCTTACAATAGGGGGAGATGGTGGAGCAATCCCACCTTACCGCGAGCGCGGCCAGCATGCTGTGTGCGCTCGCCACACCAGCGACGCACTTCTCTTGTGCATAGGCTAAACACACAGGGCGCCGCGTACCGCCGCGGAGGGCGGCAACGGTAAAGTGGATTTAACACGGTTTTGACCAGTTTGTTCACAGACACTGTCAAGAATCTTCTAATCTTCGTCCTGCACCCACGACGATCCGCGCGGCTATGCGGCGCCCCGTGTGTGAGGCGCCACTCCATCGCACGGACGGCACCGCGGAGGGGCGGTGGCAGCGAGAGTACCGCTTGACCGTGCGGTCGGCCGGTGTATGTGTGTTAGGCATATCCGGATTTAATAGAAGTCGATGCGACATGAGATCCGCTTCACCGCCTAACGCGGCGGCGCGCGGTGCCATGTGTTAAGCGCCATAGTGGCGTAGACGCAATCCACGCGCGCTTCCGCAAACATAGCCGATGCCGGAGAGCTAACATCATCTTGAACGTATTGTTGAACTGTACACGAAGGCCACTATACGAATTTTGCATACTGTCAGTGCACGTGCATGAAGTGCGGTAGACTCTAAAAAACATATAAGCTTTTTTATAGATTGTCGTTTAAAATTTTGGACAAATTTTCAACTTATATACATTGATTCGGACCCTATGTATAACATGCTGTTACTATTGTAGCGGTATCTACAAAACGCCACAAATAAACAACACGTCATACTGACGTCACACGTATTCTACATCTCGCAATCAGAGTCTACCGAGCAACTAGCATACATACAACTTCCTAATGTCAAGCATTAGGCAAGTGCCCGCCAGACATGACACCCGTCTGGTTGGAGGAGCCTCCCTTTTCTATGGAGGATGAGTGAACTTTACTACTCCCTGTTCCTCATGCCTCCACACTATTAATTTTAATCATTTTGAAATATATTGCTAATACATTACTACAAATTTTAGAAAAAATTGCTCAGCAACGAAAATAAAGCAATGAATGTGGTTGGACTATCAAAATATGATAGCCGAATTTGTTTAACGTATTTTTCACAATCTAGAGAGATTTGCTCGCGCCTTCACAATTTAAGTGGAATGTGATTTGAATTTTAAAGTCCATGGTAACACGAATTTTGGTTAAACAGCTTCCATCGTACTGTCAACCGCACGTCCATGTAGCCAGAGTAAAAAAATTTAAAATAAGCGTTCACACCAAGATATAGAACATGTTTTTTTTTTTAATAATTTAATCTAGTGCTTGACTGCAATCCCGCCTGATAGTAAGCAGTGATGCAATCGTTGATGGTAAAGCGCACTAGTTTATTAAGCCTATTCAATTAAAAAAACTTCGGAATAGGAAGGATGACGGCAGTTGAGCGAGGTGATGCAATGTTAAACCCAAGACCAACACGACCAAATGATGCTGCACTAGAGGGAGATTGATCCGGAGACTCTCCGCGACCAAACTCCCGACACAACAACATTTGGCGCATCGTTCCCGCCACACATCGCACCACAACTGCTCAGACCAGTCCTCCGTACGGCTTCACCAGACATTATGCCGGAACACTGTCTCTATAACTTCCGGAGCTCCACAAGGCTCCCATCTCGCCCCAGTGCTTTTCAATATTTTTGTTAACGACCTCCCCCATTGTTTTCAGTATTCAAATTGCTTTCTATACGCCGACGATTTGAAATTTGCTAGATGTATAGAATCATCACACGACGCTATACTTTTGCAAGAAGATGTAGACAGATTATTTAAATGGTGTACGTACAATCGAATGGAACTGAATATTAAAAAGTGTTATTACATAAGCTTCTCTAGAAAGATGAAACACATGCGTTCAGACTACATGATTGATAACAAGAAATTAAATAAGGTGGACAAAATTAAAGATTTAGGTGTTATGTTCGATGAAAAACTAACATTTATACCACACATAGAGCAAATAATAACAAAGGCTTCAAAAATGTTAGGGTTTGTTATAAGGAATACCAAAAGTTTTAAACAGAGTAGCACTAAAATCATGTTGTACAATAGTTTGGTTCGCAGTATCTTGGAGTATTGCAGTGTTGTTTGGAGACCACACTACGCTACACACATGTTACGATTAGAGCGAGTCCAGAAACGCTTTTTGTGGCACCTTGCATTTTCACAGGGTAAATCTAAAAGCTTGCCGTCCTACCACACTCGATTGCGATATTTCAGGATGCTGCCACTATCAACCAGAGCCAATATTACAGACGCATTATTCTTTTACAAACTGATCAGAAATAAAATTGACTGCCCAACATTGCTTGGCCTTTTTAGATTCCGTGTCCCTACCAGACTCCCACGTGGTAACGTTACCCCCCTTTGTCCACCTCTGCGTAGAACCGTCCTTGGTGCAAACTCAGCTATTCCTCGATTATGCAAGATTATTAACAGTTGCGTGGACGTAATCGATATACACCATGACCCCATCGGGAAATTTATTAAATCAATTCTTCAATTGTGTTCTGAGGGCTTCTTAAAATAAAATAGAATTAAGTCATTATAATTGTATAATAATCTTAAGAATGAATTTATTGATTTACTTGTTTTAATTATTATAATCCTGTTTTTTAATAATTTTTTTTAATGAATACTTCTTGTTTTACTGTTTTAATTTAAAATAATTTAATATTGAATGTTAACCGTTTTTTGTGCATGTTGTGTTAGTCAGTAAGTAGTTATTACACTTACAAATGTATTTTTTTTTGTAAAATTTTACTCCATAAATGTAATGGTGTACATAACTGTTGGCTAACCAAATAAATAAATAAATAAATAAATAAATAAATAAATAACACGACGAATCGCTTTGCGGCAAGACTTTGTCTGGTGGGTGGTAACTTCGCCGGCAGCCGATGTTATGCCTACCACCGAGTAAATGGTATACAGTATGTTAAATAACAGAGGGCGTTCCCTTAAACTCGTTAATATATATCATTAATAGATTAAAATAAAAATATCAGCATAGAAAAATAAGCATATTTTTTTTTTTTTAATAGTTATAAACTAGTGCTTGACTGCAATCCCGCCTGATGGTAAGCAGTGATGCAATCGTTGATGGTAAAGCACACCAGCTTATTAAGCCTATTCACTCAAAAAAACTGAGTGAATAGGAAGGAAGACGGCAGTTGAGCGAGGTGATGCAATGTTTAACCCAACAACACGACCAACGATGCTGCGCCAGAGGATGATCTGGAGAGCCTTCACGACCAAACTCCCGACACAACAACACTAAGCACATCGTACCCGGCACACTTCGCAACACAACTGCTCAGACCCGTTCTCCGTACGGCTTCACCAGACATCATGCCGGAACACGACGAATCGCTATTCAATCCGAATTAAAAAAAATTCTAATTGGAAATAAATTTGAAACCTCCTGTTTTAAATCAAAATAGTAGTCGTCATGTATAAATAAATTGCGACGTTGCCGTCTTTCATGTTCGCGTGTACAGTGTGTTTCTTTTACATGTCAATTTAAAATTTTTATTGAATATTTTGTTTTCGAATGGAAATATTTTTTTTAGCATGTATGTATGCTATACTATTTCGGGTTAACGGGAACGCCCTCTGTTAGTTAACATACTGTATATAATCTATTAGTTGGATATGGTAATCTAGTAGTTATTTTTTTTAACCTCATAAACTTGTTCTACAACGCGATCCCGACTGACAGTAAGCAGTAATACAATCGTTGATGGTAAAGCGCGCTAGTTTATTAAGTGCCTATTCGACACTTAAGTTGTAATCGGACGGAAAGAACGCCGCAAGCAAATTATTCCAGTTCCTCGATGTATGTGGTATAAAAAACGAGGCGAAACTCTTCGTCCTGATCGTAGCAGTTTCAACAACTTAAGGGTGGATACTCGCCGTACGAAGGGTCGTCCGTTGATGGAACGGTGATGGAAGAATTAAGTCATGCATTTCCCTTGCACACTCTCCAAAATGCTTCTTATAGTATATATAAGACAGGCTGGCTACTCTTCGTCTGTGCTCCAGTCTTTGTTTTGATAAAAAAAAACAGTATCTTAGTTCAAGAACATCATAGGTGAGTTGAGAATGTATTTATTGCATGATTAATTTAATTCCCCCATTTCCGTTCCACCAGCGGACGACCCGTCGTACGGCTGGTTTCCACCCTTTCGTTGTTAGCTCCACTACGATCCGGACGAAGCGTTTCGCCTCCTCCTTTATACCGCGTACATCGAGGGACTGGAACAATTTGCCAGCGGCGGTGTTTCCGTCGGACTACAATTTGAGTGTCTTCAAGGCTAGAGTGAATAGGCTCTTAATAAACTGGTGCGCTTTACCATCAACGATAGCGTCACTGCTTACCATCAGGCAGGATTGCGGTCAAGCGCTAGTTTATAATATGTAAAAAAAAAAAAGAAAAAAAACACTCTCCAAAATGCTTCCTATATCTAGAACATATAAGACAGGCTGGCTATTCTTCGTCTGTGCCCCAATCTTTGCTTTGTTAAAAAAAAAACAGTATCTTAGTACAATAGCATCATAGGTGAGTTGAGAATGTATTTATTATATTTGAATTGTGGTATAATATTATTTATATGTTAGTGATATTCGTTTTAGAAATAGAAAGAGAGAGGTGTGAGATAGGACAACGGGGTGATTTTAAGACTGTAAGATTCGGACAGACATTCAAGATCCAGCGGACAGCGGATCAGTAATGCTTCGATGTCGCCTTCGGGTTGTGGAGGTCAGACGGCAGTCGCTCCACGGAAAATATCGAAGTTTAGCTATATCAGCAGTTGGACTGAAAGCGGACCCCAGACTCTAAAGCTGAAAAGGCTTTGGATGCGACTGGGATTAACGCTAGGATGATGATCATGATTCAAGATCCAGCGGACATCCACAAGGATTCTCCTCGCCGAATAAATAAAAAAGGTGGTAGACACTACTGACAGCTCAATCTAAATCACTTCACCTAGCTTATCACGGCCAGATTTTGACAGAATCAATCATCATCATCATCATTTCAGCTGAAAGATGCCCACTGCTGGACATAGGCCTCCTCCACGGATCTCCACGATGACCGGTCCTGCGCTTCCCTCATCCAGCGGTTTCCCGCGACCTTCACCAGGTCATTGGTTTACCTTATCGGGTCCTACCTACGGTGCGTCTTCCGGTGCGTGGTCGCCACTCGAGAACCCGCTGTTTAAAACGGGTACCAGAATCAATTCACAGCTCACTCTTAAATCACTTCTTTCAACTTTTCTCGATGGGATTTTTACAAAATCGAAACTTTTTCAGCTTTGGAGTCTGGGGTCCGCTTTAACAATCTAACTGCTGATTTTGGATAAACTTCGATATTTTTCCGTGAAGCGACTGCCGTCTGACTTTCACAACCCGAAGGCAACATCGAAGCATTGCAGCTAGACCAATTTTTGGACTTTTGAGAGTTCCAACAACCCGTAACGACTGCCGTTAGATGTTCGAATGGCAACCGGGACCAATGACTTAGCGTGCTTTCTAAGACACGACCAGAAAGGTGCTAATATTCATATTCACGCACACAAATATTTTCCCTGCGCGGGGATCGACCTCGGGCCTCCTTGCGCAGCGGCCGCGTTCGCTACCACTACGCCACGGAGGCTGACAACATCGATTAGATTTTACAAAATCGGTTCATCATCATCATCATCCCAGCGTTAATCCCAGTCGCATCCGAAGCCTTTTCAGCTTTGGAATCTGGGGTCCGCTTTACCAGTCCAACTGCTGATATGGCTAAACTTCGACATTTTCCGTGAAGCGACTGCCGTCTGACCTCCACAACCCGAAGGCGACATCAAAGCATTGCAGTTAGACCAATTGTTGAATTTTTGAGGGCTCCAATAACCCGTAACGACTGCCACTAGATGTTCGTATGGCAACCGGGACCAACGGCTTAACGTGCTTTCCGAGGCACGACCAGACCAGTGCAAATATTCATATTCACGCACACAAATATTTTCCCTGCGCGAGGATCGACCTCGGGCCTCCTTGCGCAGAGGCCGCGTTCGCTACCACTACACCACGGAAGCTGACAACATCGATTAGATTTTACAAAATCGATTGACTGGTCTAAACCACACAAACAGCATTCATAATAATGTAGTATGTTGTCATGAAAACGATATTTTATAGTGTTACTAGCGTATGACTTGCCGTATCAAACAGTGGACATGGGCAAACTTAAATGCTCTTTTACAAGCCCATAAAGGCTTGGTATTTTTCCGAATTCTGTGTTTAAAGCTTTTAATGCTCGTCTTAAAATTGCCTGCTACCACTCAGTAGGTAATTTAAATGGATCGCTGACTAAGTGGTACGTCACAAGCATGAAATTGCTTTTGATTTTCAAGACATCCTCTACACTTACTTGTAAACGGGTAACAGAACTTGGGTAAAAATAAAACGAGGAAAATGTAGAATTATAAAACAATGTATTTACTTGCGAGTTAAAGACACGTGTGAAGAAAAAAATATGACAATGCAATTTTTATATAGCTACTTAAGAACTAGAAAACAGCATATCGTTGTACGCGAATGGCGTCGCCATCCGCTGGCCTAAGGAGGCAAATTATTACGAACAATAAGGAAAGTATGAAGTGATGGTAAAGTTGAGAGTACATGAAGTTTTTTACTTGTAGTACGAGCCTTAAGTGTGTGTAAACGCAGCCACGATACCTACAGGGGTAATTTCTAGTGTGGGAACAACTTTTTTTTTTAATATATACAATATTATTTTTTGTTTATCCGAAATCTGAATAAAGTTTGTTCAGAATAAACAACTGAATCGATTCCTGGTTGCACCGATAGTGGAAGGAGTAGAACTGTGTATGCTTAATGGACTATACAAAGTGGTGATGACAATACGACAATAAATTAAACATCGTGTACCTACCTCAACACATTCTCAGTCTACCCATAAAAAAATATATAAATATATCCATTAGTTTAGTCACAGTAAATTATTTTTCATTTTTCACATTTTCTACATGATGTACATGTTGATAAGGAAGCGCTTACAGGTTGATGACCGCCGCATCCAGCGGTACTAACTTTAATAATAAAGGCGCGAAAAAGCAAGTCGATACAGTAACGCGCTGTCGCCCGCTGATTGGAGGTCATTGAACCAATATTTTAAAGGATGTTCTATTCCGTTTACAATTTTATAGTTCAAGATTATTCCTATAAACCAGCATGGTCTGTGTTTTCATTTATTGTAGTATTGTCAGCACCACTCTGTATAGAATTGCGGGAATTAGCGAGATTTGCGTACAATACTTATGACACTGGCTTCAGGGAAGGAAATTCGGGCCGTAGGGGTGTCAAAAGGTAGAAATTAATCCGAGCTAATGGGGAGGAATGCACAATACCTTTTGAATATTCGAAATCCACGTGGCGGTCGATGCGTCGACGTCAAAGCGAGTTGCGAGCGAGTGGAGCTTCCGGATGATGATGGAGATGATATCGTGGTCATGGCTGAGACCCTGGAAGACTTGGGCAAAATGTTCAATGACCTCAGCAGACCTTCCCAACAAGTGGGTCTAAAAATGAACATGGATAAGACGAAGATCATGTCGAACTCTCATGTCGCACCCACTCCAATTGTAGTTGGTTGCTCTGCACTCGAAGTTGTTGACGAGTGTATATACCTGGGACAGACAGTCCAACTAGATAGGTCCAACTTCGAGAAAGAGGTGTCTCGGCGAATCCAGCTCGGTTGGGCAGCGTTCGGGAAGCTACGCTACATCTTCTCGTCGTCCAAGATACCACAGTGTCTCAAGACTAAAGTCTTTGACCAGTGTGTGTTGCCAGTGATGACTTACGGAACTGAAACGTGGTCGCTCACAATGGGCCTCATACGAAGGCTCAGAGTCACACAAAGGGCAATGGAAAGAGCTATGTTAGGAGTTTCTCTGCGTGATCGAATCAGAAATGAGGAGATCCGCAGAAGAACCAAGTCACCGACATAGCTCTGCGAGTCGCTAAACTTAAGTGGCAGTGGGCAGGGCACATTGCTCGTAGAACCGATGGCCGATGGGGCAGTAAGGTTCTGGAGTGGCGGCCACGTACTGGAAGACGCAGCGTAGGGAGACCCCCAACAAGGTGGACCGATGGCCTCGTGAGAGTTGCGGGAAGCCGATGGATGCGGGCAGCACAAGACCGGTCGTCGTGGAAAGCCTTGGGGGAGGCCTTTGTCCAGCAGTGGACATCTATAGGCTGAGGAAGAAGAAGAAGAGCTTCCGGACACCTTCACCAGACACTTTACAGCACTATCAAAAGTCTAGAATAATGTTCAATAGCGAGAAAAGTCACACGAAATATCCCCTAATTTAATTAATTCAACGCGGCTCTTTCTTGGAGCTGCGTGCGGCGCGGTACTCCAACCAAATCAATTTTGTGGGCTTCGCATTCGACAGTGCTTCCGAACATTTTCGTGCATATGTGCCAAAAAAAAAGGATGGAAGTTGGAATGCCCAGTAATTTCGAATTTACCGAGAATACAACTCACTGGCGCAGCCAATTAAGTCACATTGTTCATTGGTTTAGCTTTAGTTAACTACTTTTTTTTTCGGGGTGGAAATCCTCATAGGACGTCCGGCGCCCTGGGGTGGGCGACGGGGTCTGTCAGACTTTTACTGACTAAAACCACCCCGGTGTCTCTTCTATCACGAGCGCGCGTGGAATCGCGGGAGTCTAAATTCTTCCACGGCCCCACACTCTCGTGCTGACCCGGTCTTTCCGGGCCTCGTCTTCTGCACGGGGTAGTGGGGTGTTGAACTACCCCGTGCATCGCCTCAGAGGCGCGCGCCGACACTCGCGCGCCTTCGCCTCGTGGTCCATCGAATAGGGGGCGGGGACTTCCCCATGTCCCTCGCCCCTGGACCCATTCATGGGGGGCAGAAGAGGGCATTATCCGCCCTTCCTAGGCGCCCGATGCGTCTTCTGCGGCCCGGGAAGAGAGTTGAGATCTCCCTCTCCCGTTCTGCAACTTCCTTCTGCGACATCACGTCCTTGCAGAAGGACACCACCGCGTCCCACGACACTGCGCTACCGACCATCCTCCGCACTACTGCCGGCAGCGTCAGGTCGCCTCCTACTTCATTTGTGAGGACACGGCGCTGCTCCTCCCAAGCTACACACTCGGAGAGCGTGTGCTGCGCCGTGTCCTCCCCGCATTGGATTTAGTTAACTACCTAAACCAATGGAGAAAGAAATGAACCGATAGACGAATAGTAAGTAAGCTAGAATAAATTCTCCATTGGAAATCACGAACTCATAGTTGAAAACAAAGCCCATTAATGTCAAGGGGAAACAAACTGTAACTCAGAAACTCAACGCAAAGTATTTCAAAGACTAAAAACCCATTACTAAGTAACAAATGAAACCCGGTACACCGTCTGAATTTTTATCAACTCAAGAACTTTGCAAACGGCTTTTATATAAATGGACAAGTTTGTTCTCAACTTTTAATAGGAACGTGCGTGTTTTTTTAAATTCTTCAACAAGTCAAATCACTCCAAACTTGACACCCGGGCTTTTTGGGTTCGAATAAATGTCAGATAAGTAAATCTGCTATTTAAACTTTTCTGAGCCATTGTGGTCGGGTGGCTAATAAAATAATTATTTTAAATTTGGATTGCTAATTTCTCTTTCTAACTTAATTGTAAGAAGAATTAATTTATTTTCTATTTTCTGCGCCTTAAAGGGCAAATGTTTTTACATGAAATGGAATGTCCATTGCAGTAGAACGTTAAGAAATGGCTTCTTTCTTTTCTTTAGAGTAAATACTACTTCAACTCTTCAATGGCCTCTGTGGTTAGATACCGCAATTTTACCAATAACACGTGTAACAAATTATAGAAATTCTTTAAAAAATTATTTCACAATAATGGCGGATATCGCCAATGACAGATTAAAAAACGGCCGCGTGAGCCGACTAAGAGGAGATTTGATGCAAAGCCATTATGTGGCCACTATGCTGCGATATTTCAATGTTCTTTATGCATTATTTACTGAATGCACTTTTTACCACATAAATCACGCGCTTTTATTTAGTAAACGACACTATAAATAATTTTAAAAGTCCAATGAAAAATGCGCGTGACTCCCATCTTAACTTCCCGTCAAAAAACCGCCTTTAAGAAATGGCATTTCTGTTAACGTGCATAAAATGTCAAAATAGTATGTTGTGCAATTACCCTGCAGGACGAATATCATTTATCTTCTGTCTGTACATTAGAACTTACCGTAACGAGTGGATAGAGTAGATTTTTAACAAAATTCTCACATTTGACATCTTTTACAATCATGAAATTTATATCATCTCGCAAGCTGACTTTACAGCGAACTAACACACATACAACTACCGAATATCGCCGTTTGGGAAGTGCCCAGCAGATACAAAACCATCTGCAACAGCTGCTTGCATTTTGAAGGATATTGCTAATCTATTGCTCCATATATTCGAAAATGTGTCTGCTCAACAACGTAAATAATGCAATGAATTTACCTAAACTGTCAAATGAAACCCATTGCTGCTGGTCGGAGGATCCCCCTTTTTCAATGGGAGAAAAGAGGTACGTCTATATGCGCATTACCTACTTATTTTACGCATATAAATATGCTCCGCTCCTATTAGCCGCAGCGTAATGTTATATAGCCAAAAGCCTTGCTGGATTAATAGGCTATACAACGCAAAAAGAATTTTTCAAATCGGACCAGTAGTTCCTGAGATTATTGCGTTCAAACAAACAATTTCTTCAGCTTTATATATTAGTGTAGATTTAGGACCGCTGGCTGGCTGGCTGGCTGGCTGGCTGGCTGGCTGATGGCGCAGTAAGCTTCTGGAGTGGCGGCCTCATACCGGAAGACGCAGCGTAGGGAGGACCCCAAAAAGGTGGACCGATGACCTGGTGAAGGTCGCGGGAAGCCGATGGATGCGGGCAGTACAAGACCGGTCAGTGTGAAAAGCCTTGGGGGAGGCCTTTGTCCAGCAGTGGACCTCTATAGCCTTTTTTTATAATTATAAACTAGTACTTGACTGCAATCCTGCCTGATGCTAAGCAGTGATGCAATCGTTGATGGTAAAGCGCACTAGTTTATTAAGCCTATTTATTCACTTAAAAAACTTAGGAATATGAAGGATGACGGCAGTTGAGCGACGTGATGCAATGTTAAACCCGAGACCAACACGGCCAAACGATGCTGCGCTAGAGGGAGATTGATCTGGAGACTCTCCACGACCAAACTCCCGACACAACAACATTTGGCGCATCGTACCCGCCACACATCGCAAAACAACTGCTCAGACCCGTCCTCAGTACGGCTTCACCAGACATCATGCCGGAACACGACGAATCGCTTGACGGCAAGACTTTGTCTGGTGGGTGGTAACTTCTGCCGGCAGCCAAAAAAAAAGGCTGAAGAAGAAGTAGACTAAATAATTCTTAGACATTCAAATTCTTGTAATCCAAAGAGTATTCGAATACCGAGAATAATTATGTAATTCAACCACATTAGTTCAGCCTTCGTAGGTATATCGAAAGACATTTTTTTTTTACAACTACGCTGACTTACGTTAGCCAGAAAATAATGTACCTAAATCTGAACCTAGTCCGCGTTCCTTATTTCTACTCCTAAGTATTGTTTAATGAGGGTTCCGAGGGTTTCGTACAAAGTAGATGTGGAAATAGTTTTGTTTTTTAATATTGTTATAAGTACTCTATTCGCAGGGTGTATCAGCCTATATCGCTCCACCTAATAGGGACTAAAACTAATATAAATAATTTAAATGTAAAATGTCAGTATGTAGTATAGAATGTCAAATTAATCCGAAATATCAATGAATGCTCATCGAGATTAATCTAAATAAAAATGGAAGTTATCCGACTCAAACTACTTTGTAGAACATAAAATGCA
This sequence comes from Sesamia nonagrioides, assembly GCA_017933935.1. NCBI lineage: Eukaryota > Metazoa > Arthropoda > Insecta > Lepidoptera > Noctuidae > Sesamia > Sesamia nonagrioides. The sequence goes on from JADWQK010002158.1 coordinate 77,531, forward strand.
ATGCTACTGCATGTATAAAATGCATAGAATAATGCAAAGTGTCAGCGCCAATGTACTGCCAAAGATAGGCCACGTACAAAGTACACATACGCGAGCCTACTAGCTAAAATATTACAATAAAATTATTTTTAAAACCCAGGTATGTACTACGTGCATCGTTCACAGTTAATAATTATAATTATTTAAAAAAAAATAGTTCTTTAAGTACAGGTTGCTACAAGCAAACATTTTATAAAATTGTAGTATCTCTCTCTCTATTATCTAATCGTTCAATAAAATTAAAATACGTTTATAAAACGAGAACGTGTCGTTATGATCTCTTTTTTTTTTTGGTATGGGAAATCATCAAATGACTTCTCCCGCTCTGCGCGGAGCGGAAGAGCGTAACAGACTTTTACTGACTAAAACCCACCTGTGTTTCTTCGCTTGCCTGTGCGACGGCCAGGGCCACGGTTTTTTGTTTAACCAACCCGCAACCCTGACCCAGGAGGCATCGGTCTTCGTGGACCCCGTCGCGATGTGCTGACATCTCTTTGAGGCGCACGTGAAACACGACGCGCCGTCGACTCGGGCCTCGTCCTTACCGGGCGGCGAGCTGCCCACTGCTCACCGCCCGCAGGCCCGCGCCTACGGTGGCTGGGAGTTTGGTGTCGTCTCCCGACCAGGGCCGTCTCTTGCGGCAGATATTATGATCCCTGACAATTGAAAATGACTCCTTCGCTCAAGTACATGTTACAACACAAAATATCATTTTAGAAAATTGTAACATAAATATTTCAGTATTCAATGAAATTAAACATTATTTATAAATTATGAAAGACATACCGTATACGAGTGTTAAACTTATTTCGTATTTAAAGCGCTACGCTGTATAAATTGTACCTAAGGGAAAAATACAAACGTAAAAAAAAAGCTTTAAGAGTTCAAAGTTTTAAATAAATCCTAAATGAAACAAAAGAAAATGTTCCTATTGTCTTTCGCTGGTGCAAGCTGTCAATAACAAATATTTGAATTTAATTAAACAAAACAGATTGTGTTGATAAAGCACGAAATCGGAAACATAGAAAACGGATTTATTTTCAAATCCTATTGTAAATGGAAAATGTATTGTAATGCGAACCTTTAATAATTTATATTTAGAATTGAAATATTTGTATAGCTCCCAGTTCCTCGAAATAATACCGTTACGTTCACTTTGCAGATTTTCAGACAACTTTTTTTTTTGCTGTATCGACTATTTGGTATTGTCAGATTCCGAGTATTTTTATCAATAAAATAGAATATTCGATTCAAGAAAAAAATATTGAGTTTCAAAGTTTATTTGGGAACTTCAGCTGTAAATATATATATTTTTAATAATTCTAAACTAGTGCTTGACTGCAACCCCGCCTGATGGTAAGCAGTGATGCAATCGTTGATGGTAAAGCGCACTAGTTTATTAAGCCTATTCACTTAAAAAACTAAGGAATAGGAAGGATGACGACAGTTGAGCGAGGTGGTGTTCTGTGCGCAGTTTCTGGCCTGACATCGGACGCGTCCCCAGGTGGCGGATAGGGGAACGGCCCCCAGATATGGGGGTTACCGGTTTACCGGCGCGGACCAAAACCAGAAATGGGGACCGCTTTGGCGGTCACATGTGCGGCGGGTCGGCCACCACTCCAGGTGGCTGACGTGACCCGAACTCCGGGTCACCGTCGGGCAACCCGGTCTCCTCATTGAGAGGAGCTGGGGGCCCCGTTTGCCTCCGGGCAAACGAGTGGGGCTAAGAGGAAGGACACCTCGCTAAAAAACCCTTGGCTGCTGCGTATTCTCGCACTAGAAGATGTACCCAGTCCGGCCCCTCTTTATGGGGTGACCATAGTGGGTCCGCCTTTTGGCGGGAATCGCCGGCGGGGGATTGGTAGACAGGCTCTGCCATTTCCCATGACCCCGCCACTCAGGCGATGTGGTTGTGCCGCTGTGGGTTTAGTGGGTATTCCCGGCTTCGGCTGGGCGAGTCCCACACACGCCCTTCGGGGTACGGTGCGCAAATGCATTACTACAGCGTCAAAAAAAAAAATAAAGGTGATGCCAAAAAAAAAAGGAATGCCACGACCAACGAAAAAAAAAACTTAAATGAACAACGCGGTCATACAGACATGTAAAGCTACTTTAATTAATAACTTTTTTTTTTTCTTTATTTTTTACGGGGATTTTTCTGTAGAGAATATGTCATCCCGATGATTGTATACAAGTAAGTAGGGGAACCCGGGGCAGCATGGTCCCTTTAAGGGAAGGACGTGATATTTAAGGATTTAAGTGAAATATCGGGCTCAATTAGTAATCATTTATTAGACTTTTTAGAAAACTTTAATCATCTTACACAATAATCCACTCAGACTTATAGTTTTTGCATTTGACCAACTTAAATAAAAAATGAGATTCTGCTCATTATGCCCCGTACCAGGGGCACGTTGGGCACAGCTGGGGCATAATGGGCATAATACTAACTAACTTCTAAAATCTAGCACAAAATGAGCAAATATGAGTGGATTCGTCATCATTGTCGTCTTCCCCTGCACAGGAACAATGAGCTCAACTATTACAGGCTCTACATGATACCCAACGTTCTGTATATTGAGAGTACCAGTCACCGCAATAGTGCCTCTATTGGTCTTGACGTCATCTTCTTCAGACTCAATTTCTTTATTTTTCTTACTTATTTTATTAGTTTTAGTTTTCTTCAAGATATTTTTCCCTTTTTAACTTCAGGTTTCTTTTGTACTTCTTCCTCTAGTTCGTTTTTATAGGATGAATTTGTAATTATTGCTGTTTTTCCGCGTTGTATTTTAGTTCTTTTTTGCTTTGCTTGAAACGTGTTGGTGACACAATATGAAATGAAGAGGATGGACCTGAAGGTGGAGTCTCAATTCGCTGAATGTCCATTAAAGAGCTTAGATTTTGAGTTGCAGTTGCCTGGAAATTCGTTGGAAACATAGCAGTAAGAGGCGAATTGAAATGCAAGTTCCCGCACATCCTTTGCAGACAGGCCAAACAATCGAGATTCCATATCTCTAATGTAGACAGAAAGCTCCTCTTCTTGAGCAGGAGTAAATATTGGTTTAAAGGATCCTAATGTTTTAGGTGTAAAACTTTTTGAGTCCCCATAAACTCTTTTACTTTTCTTTGTATCGTCGACCTTGATACTTCATAACTATTCGATGCTTGTTTGCAACTTAGTTTACCGCTAGTCACGTGATTGACAGCTAATTCCATTTTCCTTCCTCCTCTATCTTTTTCATCCTTTTACTCTTCTTTTTATATTGTTCCACCAAGTTTAATGCTGCAAAAAGAGGAAAATAACCGTTAGTTCATAAACTCATTCAGAAACTGGGGCGGTATGGGCATGCCCATATTACCCCGCCCATAATGCCCCAAAGTCGTTATACAAGAAAACAAACTTACTAGAATTAAGTATTTACTTGATAGCAATTTTTGTTATAGTAATTAAAACTACAGTTACTACACTAATCAAGAGCACAGGAGTAGTCACACATTTTCCTAAGTCTATATTCATTACGGAAAAGACAAATTGTACAAAAATTAGATCGGATTACGCACTTACTTTGTTTTGTGTCCGACTCAAAATGGCGCGAGCTCTCGCTGACAATACTACCTGTCCCGCGTGCGCGGGGGCACTGATTGTCGAACCGAGCGTTGCCGTCGTCATTCGACGGATAGAGAAGGGAAGAAATATGATGCTCATATTACCCCGCATGCCCGTCTTGCCCCGTGTTCCCCTACATAATTATGCTATAACTAACCTACCCGCAACCTTATACCCATAATTATAATTTTAAGAAGTGCTCTAGCCTCATCTGACAATGGAGAGGACAGGATGCTATTGAAAAAGCCTACATTAGCATTTTAATTAATAACTTCTATTTATAGATTATCCTGAACATTGCAAAGAGGTAAAGAGGTGAGATCGTAATAGGTAAATCTCTGGATTCTTCTGAACCAATTTTGAAATAGTTATTTATGCCACTGTCAAGCAATGATAGCTATCGTAACATGAGTGATAGTTTGTGCCACGAAGCGAAGCTGGGTGGCACAATAGATTAGCACAAGTATTACAATAGGTGTTTGCGACAGTGGCATACAAATCTTTTTCTACGACCTTGAAATAAATGGATACCAAAAACCCCCAATGTTGAGAAAATTGCGCGGCACGCGCAATCAGCGCAATGTTGTGTTATCGTTATAATTCCACAAATGTAAGGCAAAGGCATTCATCCATACAGCCTAATAACATGCGATGAATAATTTGTTGATTTTTTTATGACATAGCTATAAAAAAAAGTTTCATTGTAGTACGGTTTACCCGTGTGGAATGAGTACTATTGAGATATGACTTATGGTTATGTATTAAGCAAATTACCAAACGGTCGTAGAAAAATATTTTTATCATTATAAACCCTCGTTTATTGTGAGCACCGCAGGCTATATCTTCTTCTTCTTTTTCAGCCTATAGAGGCCCACTGCTGGACAAAGGCCTTCCTCAAGGCTTTCCACGATGACCAGTCTTATACTGCCCGCATCCATCGGCTTCCTGCGACCTTCACCAGATCAGAGTAGGTACATTTCAGTGGTTTTTCGAAAATGTGCGAATACTTCGCACGGGTCATCTAGTTGTATAATTACATGGCACACCTGTGAGCACAATGTACTTGCTGTAAAGAAAGAAAGAAAGAAGGAAAAATGCATTTATTGACATTACAGGAAAAACATAAATTTAAAACTATAAAACTTGGCTTGTAATGCCAAAAGGCCTCATCATGTAAAGCATCTATTTGTTGGGTTAGTCTTTTTTATTGAGTTGATTGTGCTCTGGCTGTTGAGAGTATGTCATGCTCACTCAAATGTCTCGATGGTGGAGACGTGTGTCATTAGGATCCCTTCAATATGGTTGAGCTGAATGATGCTGATTTATACGTCATGTTCGTGAACGGACGCCGTCAGAGGGAACTGGTCACCTCTGAGCTGCCACGGTATACATATGTTAATTTCTGAATTTTGTTTTTTTTTTTCTTTTTTTTTTTGTGTTTTCCATAATGGACGCTCTCAGCGTACAATATATTTCTGCATCGTTCTCACATGGTTGATTTCAACATGAATGAAGTAATAGCTTGGTAATATAAAAGAGTATCCATGGAGTTTCTTCCCCGTACTTCTCCATAGCTACCTACTCCTTGGAATGGGCGACTAGCTTCATCTTACAGACGGACCAAACTTCTGACAATTCAAAAGTGCCTGTATTGTTTTATTTGAAATAAATATTTTGATTAGTTATGATATAATAGTTATTGGCCACCTCGACCAAAATAAAATGAAACAAGCTTTTCTAAGGAATTAGGAGTGCGAAAGTGACACCAATATGTACTTTAGGCAATACCCTGTCCATTTTAATACGTAACATTAACAGTAGATGGCGTTCAAAACAACAAACCCTTTCTTTCGATCACAAGTTGTCAGAGAAGCCGCACGCTTGTCGAAATCTTAAGGTAAATATTTTACTATATTGTTCATAATTTTGTTTTGTTTGTAAATTATGGCATTTCTTACACGTTTTTGTACCTAGAGAAATAGTAATTTACGTAAATGATGCGTAACTTGAGTGTATTTGGGAAACGTAACCTAAAATGATACCGGCTAATAACTGAATCAAGTTTTATTTCATTTCAGTTATTGGCCGTGGGGGCCAATAACTAATTGCTGCTGTATCATGTTTATTTATTGAAGATTATGTTCATTTGACCTTCAAATGTTTGCTGTTAAAATCCTAACATTCTTATTTAATGAGATCAGTAATTAGCCGGGGGCCAATTACTAATACTCAAATGCATGGCCAATTACTAATTTTATCTGTTTATCTTTGTTTAGATTTAACAAGATGCCGAAAATACCGCAATATACTAGAGAACAGTTAGATAATGCCTTAGAAGACATTAACCAAGGAATCCCAATAAGGGTGGCTGCAAAAAGATATGGAATACCGCGAGCAACTTTACAATTTAAGTTGAAGAATCCAGATAGTAAACATGAATTTGGTCCAAATCCATATTTGACTACTGAAGAGGAAAAACATTTAGAAGATTGGATCTGTGAGATGGGCAGAAGAGGATTTCCTAGAAGTGCAGAAGATATTTTAGATTCTGTCCAAAACTTTTTAAATCAAAATCCTCGGGAGACCCCTTTCGTAGACAACAGACCAGGAAAAGGTTGGCTGAAAGGATTTTTAAAACGTCACCCACGAATCACTCGTAGAACAGGAGAAGCTGTTACTCACGCAAGTGCTTGTGTCACGGAGCAAGACATTCGTAAATGGTTTTCCGAAGTAGCAGATTTACTAAAACAATCGGGGTTAGATAATATTTTAGATGATCCATCCAGAATTTATAATGCAGACGAAAGTGGTTTTCAAACGTGCCCGACAACAGGACGAGTTTTTGCAGAGAAAGGAGAAAAAAATGTTTATATTGTAGATAAAGGTAAAGCCAAAGAAAACATGACGGTTCTGTTTGCGGTGTCTGCTGATGGAAAAAACGTGTTGCCTACTATTGTCTACCCATATCAACGACTACCTGAGAGAATAAAACAAAGTGTTCCAGATGAATGGGGTACTGCAATTAGCAGTTCTGGGTGGATGACAGCAGACACATTTAAATATATAATTGAACATGTATTTTATCCGTTTTTGCTGAAGAAAAATATCACTTTTCCAGTGCTGCTATTTGTAGACGGGCATAAGTCTCACCTGACGTATGACTTAAGTGTATTGGCCCATAACTTGGAAATCGAAATATTCGCTTTGTACCCCAATGCAACCCGAATACTGCAGCCTGCGGATGTTTCCCTATTTAGGCCCGTTAAACAATTTTGGAAATCAGCTGTTCGTGAGTGGATGCTAGAAAATGATGGGGAGGTGGTAACAAAACAGAATTTTGCTACAGTTCTGAAAAACGTAACTGAAAAAATTAACCCCTCATGCATTATAAACGGATTTAGAGCGTGTGGTCTTTATCCCTTCAACCCAGATGCAGTTGATTACTCTAAGTGCATTGCAAAAGGATCATCAGTCACAGAAAAAACAGCAGACCAAAGAGAGACACCCGAAATATCAATGACGTTTAAAAAATTCAAAGAAATAGTTGGAATGGAGACAATTAACCAGTTCAAACAAATAAAACAAATAATACCGGACATGCAAAACAATGAACATTTTTTTATTCTATTTCAACTGTGGGACTATTATAATCAAAATAATTTGGAAGTAGAAATTGAGGATGAAACTGAAATTGTAAGTCAAGAGAAAGAATCGACATTGAATGAAAATGAAAACTTTGAACCAAGACATAAAGAAAGAGAGATAGAGAATACTATGACGGAAAATCAAGAGACAAGAGAATTGGATCAGAATGCACCATTAGGCCAAGTTAATGAAAAGACAGTTGATGGATCAATATTATCTGAAAATAGAATTAAAAGAAATACAAACCTGGAAAACGCAAAGACTACTATAATTATTACAGCAGAAGTACATGCACAACCCACCCATATTGCAAAAGAGAATACAATAGTCACTGAGATGCACAATAGGGTAAAAGATTTTGAACAAAATGACTTTGATTTAATAGAAATAGAAAAAAATAAATAAAACTTCAGAACTAGACAAGGCAATTGATATGGACCTCATCACTTTAGAAGATCTGGAATTTCAAGATCAATTCGGTTCACTTCTATTGTCAAATCCTAAATTAAACCTGAAGGACTATTTACATATTCCCACAGAGCCAGCTCGAAAAGGGAAGAGAAATATATTTCGTTTGCCGTATCATATATCAGGACCAGATTATCAGAGGATTCTAGAAGATAAAGCTAAAGAAAAAGAAAAACTAGATGTAGAGAAAAGAGAACGGAGAACTCAAAGAGAACTGAAAAGGGAAGACAGAAAAAGAAAAGCTGAAGAAACTAAGGCTGCTAAAATGAAAAAAAGGAAAGAAGCTACATCTTTATCCAATAAAGTCTGTAATATTTGTAAAAAAATTGTAAGGGAAAAACTTTTAGTTTGCTCTGAATGTCACCGTGCATTTCATTATTCTTGTGTGCCAAAATCCCATCAACAGCACATTCCCGAAGAAGAAGGAGATACTTATCTTTGTCACAATTGTTATAATGTAACTGAAAGTACTGATAATGATGAAAAAGATGAACAAATAGTCGACAGTGATACTGATGACGATTTTTTGGGTAATCTTCAGGAAAGGCAAAAGGAGTTAGGATTACCTTTAGTTAAGTTTATTTGATTATTGTTTGTTGAATTGTTTTTTTTCTCGATGGCTAATAACTGTATTTTCAGAAGCCAATTACTGTGATTTACGGGCCAATTACTAGATAAAATGTGATCTCAGTTATGTCTTTAAATTTTTAATTATAATTGTTGTGTTACATAACCAAATTATAGTTTAAGTTACAGCAGTATTATTCTTTTGTAATAAAATTAATAACACTGAAACCTCAGACAAGTTTTTTTTTATATTTTTCACAATTTCACTGGTACAATGTTCTTAAGAGGCCAATTACTATAGCAATCACCCTACCTACAGAGAATAATAAAAAAAAATGTAGATTAAGAGAGATTAAGATTTTCAGTAGCTCGGCATGAGATATCAATTCTTTCCTCACAAATATATACAGCCTTCAAGAAAGAAAACAATAAGATACACCTCCTTTTAGTTTTTCCGTAACTTCAGCAAAATAATATTATTTCACGGATAAAGACATTCCGACAAAAGCAATAAAACATATAAAATCATTCGCAGCCGGACCCTTTTTTGCTAACTGTAGAAGAAAGATGTCTTCGGAAAAATAATAGAAAAGTATCGTTGGAGAAACTATTCTATATGTAAAAGTTAATCGTGCGTGACTTTGTCTCTGACCATACACAGGGACGGATTTGAGAAGGAAGGTGATCCGTGAAAGTATTGTAAGGTATGGTTAAATGATTCTAATAATACCTACAAAGCCGGGCTAGACTTTAAAAAAAATCTCCCAAAAAAAATATTGTTTCGAAAAAGCGAGGTAACTTAATACATATGCTGTAGGCAACACATTAGGGCGCGGGTGAAGAGAGGCAGGGCAGGCGGCGCGTGATCGCATCGCTATTCGCTCCGTCATAAATGGTGTTGTCACTTTTTAAAAAAATTACCAGATGTTGGGGAAATTGAAATTTATTCCCAAAAAAAAAGATTATTTCATAATTCATTAGTATTGTCACTACTAACCTAACCTTTTATTTTTTTTTTTTTTGACACTGTGGGAATGCCTTTACGCACCGTACCCCGAAGGGCGTGTGTGGGACTCGCCCAGCCGAAGCCGGGAATACCCACTAAACCCACAGCGACACTCCGGCATCGCCATAGTGGCGGGGGAGTGGGAAACTAGCGCAGCCTGAGCTACCTCTCCCCCGCCCGCGAAACCCGCCTATTAAGGCGGGCCCTCAATTGTCCCTCCTGGGGAGGGGCCGTGGCTCCCGCGTGATGAGCGATGTAAGGCGGGCGTCGGCCTCACGCCCGCCGCTCACCTCAGGGAGGGAGAAAGCGGGCGAAATCCCGCCTTCTCCTCCCCCTACGCCGCCTGCGGAGCGCCGGAGCGAGGGGATCCTCCTCCCGCTCGCGCTCCGCGGCCTCCTTCTGCGACATCACGACCTCGCAGAAGGAGGCCATCGCCACCCAAGCCTCCTCGCTCCCCACCATCGCTCTGACGATGGCGGGCAGCGAGAGGTCCCCTCCAACCGCCGCGACAAGATCGCGGCGCGGCACGGCCCACGACGGGCACACCGCGAGGGTGTGTTCCGCCGTGTCCTCCGCCGCGCCACAACCATGGCACGACGGTGTCTCCTCTCGTCCTATCCGGTGCAGGTACCTGCCGAAGCAGCCGTGACCGGAGAGCACCTGCACCAGACGGAAGGACAGGAATCCGTGACGCCTGTCGAGCCAGTCCTTCAGGACCGGCCCGACGGCGTCGAGGGTACGGCGGCCGAACACCGCGGAGGCGAGGTCCCGCGTCCAATGCTGGACGATGGCGTCCCTCGCCTCCCGGCGGACGGCTTCCCTCACTTCTGGGGCCGGACGCTCGCCCAGCGCCCTGCGCCCCGCCGTCCACTCGTACACTCTGGCGAGCACCCACGCCTCGAGCTCCCAAGGCGGGGGGCCCGCCAGAGCGCACGCCGCTGCGAAGCCCACCGTGCGGTAGGCCCGCGATGCCCGCTGGGCGATGGCCCTTTGGGGCGTCCGAAGGGCGGTGAGGTTCTCCCTCCTATTGATGGAGTCCGCCCAAATAGGGGCCCCATAAAGGGCCATACTCCGCAGTATGCCGGCGTATAGACGCCGGCACCGCATGCTGGGCCCCCCCAGGTTTGGCATCAGCCACGAGAGGGCTCCCGCAGCCTTCAGCAGGCGCGTCGACAGCCCGCTGAAATGCGGGCCGAAGCGCCACCTGCTGTCCAACGTGAGGCCCAGATACTTCATCTGGGCCTCGACCCTGATCCTGACGCCCTCCACAAAAATGTGGGCGACTACTAACCTAACCTAACCTAACATTTATTATCCTTTTGGGTCGGACGGAGTTTTCTTTAAATATTGTGTATTATTTTACTAGCTGTGGTCCCGCGGTTTCTTTCTTATAAGTTTCAATAAAATTAAAAACAACAGTACCTACCTATATTTAAGTTCGCATATCTCGGTAAAATGGAAACAGGTGATTCCTTTTCCGTAAACAGATTTAATCTAATAGTAAAAGTTGCAGAAATAACCAATTAACTTCTTATGCTTATGGACCCCTAAGACCAGCACCCTAATTGCGTAACACCCCATTACTATCAATTGGAATCATTTCGAAGCCAATTGCTAAACCATTGCTCCATATGTTTGGAAAGTGTGTCTACTCAACAACGTAACTAACGCAGTGAATGTTGTTGATCTGTCAAAATGAATCCCATTGCTACTCATAGTATGTTACGCAATTACCGTGCGTGTTAGACTTATACTGCATAAAAGCCACCTATGTAGGTACGTTGCCTCATTTGCCAGTACCTGGGATCAGGGTAACTCTTTTGATCAACCCGTGGCCTTGGCAGGAATCGGTCCCGTGATCCCGTCACGATCATCATCATCATCTCAGCGTTAATCCCAGTCGCATCCGTAGCTTTTTCAGCTTTGGAGTCTGGGGTCCGCTTTACCAGTCTAACTGCTGATTTTTGGCTAAACTTCGATATTTTCCGTGAAGCGACTGCCGTCTGAACTCCACAACCCGAAGGCGATATCTAAGCATTGCAGTTAGATCAATTGTTAGACTTTTGAGGGCTCCAACAACCCGTAACGACTGCCACTAGATGTTCGTATGGTAACCGGGACCAACGGCTTAACGTGCTTTCCGAGGCACGACCAGACCAGTGCAAATACTCATATTCATGCATACAAATATTTGCACTGTGCGGGGATCGAACCCGCGCCTCCTTGCGCAACGTTCGCTACCGCTACGCCACGGAGGCTGTCCCGTCGTGATCCCGTCACGATGTCCTGACGTAATTTGAGGCACGCGTGAAAACCTTTATATTGTTACGGGCTAGGGGTACTAAAACGCCGGCTAAGGGTTGCGAAGTTTATTGGCAACGAAGGCACAGTCGATAGTAGGCTATGACAAGTAGAACGTAGCTGATGTCGCACCGAAGTCTGCCCTTACGTCCACGAAGTCCGTATCGTACACACACGACAACACCATAGATATTACTCGATATAGTCCTCAAAGTTTACGTTGGGTTGTCGCTATAGATCTTCTTTGGTATCGCTTCATAATTGTCGCTTGTTCCTCTTCGAGTCAAATGCAGACTGACTTCGGGCTGGCGTCACGCGGCTTTATAGTATAGATCGAACATTCTAGACCCGTCCAGAATCAATAATAATAGTGCATAATTTCGAGTACGTTCGGTAGGTAACTACAGGCACTTCACCGGAGAGGAGTTCCTAAAAATTTCGATGTCGACACTTCATTGACAAAATCGATGAAACCTACAATGCTTAGGTCTCAAGATATAGAGCTTAAAAGTTTCGCATTGCATGTCACTCAATATTGAACCTAATGCCATCGACATAAGGTGCATTCGTAACAATATTGTACATTTACTTGACAATCTCATTTAATTTATTTGCTTACCCGTATAATAATTTAATTAACATGTTTGACAGTAAAAGGAGACCGAAAATCAATTATCCTCTCTTAATAAACAAGTCAGCTAGAGAAGTTCCCGATCAATTATTATTTGCTTATTAGTCAATTCGCACAATTCACTCACCCAAAATGGCTGAATCGTCGCTTTTAAATAACAACAAAATATTATATTTTATATTGGTGTGACGGAATAGTGGTTAAGCGATTGACTACTGCGCTGCGTGTCGCAGTTTCGATTCCCACACAGAACAAATATTTGTACGGCCTACAGGTAGTCGTTCTGGTCTGGCTGTTTGTGTATGTGAGTTTATAAGTTGGTAAAACGCACTCACGATGCAGGCGAAATTATTAGTGTGGGCAACATTAAAAAAAAATACTAAGGGATCCGCACGAAATAATTCATTTATGTAAGTTACATTGATATAATATTGTTACGAATGGACCTTATGTCAATGGCATAAGGTTCAATATCGCGTGACATGCAGTGTGTCACTCTTAAGCCCTATTTCCCCAGATCTAGACATTTTCTTGGTACAATAATAAAACGCATTACTAGACTTAGGACGGCCTATCGAATGGTACAGGTCTCAACAGTTTTGTCAACAAAGTTTCGACATCGAAATTTCTAGAAACCCGTTTCCGGGAATTACCGTAGGTACTTCCGAGTGACCTCGAAGTTATGTGCTATTATTATTACGACTAGAGGAATCTGGAATGTTCGATCAGCTGGGCTATATATAGCGCCGCGACGCCGGCGCACAGTCAGTCTACACTCGACTAGCGATACGAAAACAGCGACAGTTAAGAAGCGATCTTCGAGAATACCTACTGCGACAACTGTAACGAGAACTGTGAGTACTACGGGAAGTAACATCTGTAGAGTTATTGTGTGTTTACGAGACGGACTTCGTGGACGTAAGAGAAGACTTCGGTGCAACGTCAGCGACATTCTACTTGTCATTGCCTACAACCAACTGTACCTTCGTTGCCAATAAACTTCGTAACCCTTAACCGGCGTTTAAGTACCCCTAGCCCGTAACAATATTAAACAGATATGATATGTTCTAACAAACTAACCGAAATAAATGTGCCGTTCGGAGCAGCAACACACACATGCATTTTTTTTTATTCTGCTTACATTTCACACGTTGGTAGAGTGTGAGTGGGGTGCAATCTAAAGCATAGAGAAGAAAAGATGGCTTTGTGTGTCCTTTGCGCTAAAATGGCAAACACGCGCGTATGGAAGGTGTGTATCGAGAGTGACTAAAGCGAGATACTGGACTTTTCAGTGCGCTAGTGACTTATCTACCTTAGTTTAATATTTTATCAATGGTAATTTAAGAAAAAAGTGCCTACATGTTTTATAACATTTACTTATCTATTGTATTCTATTTTTTATTTATGGCAAGTGAAGCCGATTTCGACTATTTTGCAAATATTAAAAGTGCATTGTAGAAGAATGCAAAAGTGCATAGTGCATAGTGGCAAGAGTGTACATAAACAATAATAATAACAAAAACAAAAAATTACAATGTCACATTGGACCTTTTTATATCTTGTGAGGTTATTGAAGGCATGGAACAAACGAAAAGATAAAAAAAAACATATCATATTATAATTGTTAGAACAACAAATATATTTACCTATCATCTTAGCACTTTCGTGGACGAATACATAAATATTTCTGAAGTGACTCGCCCACAAATAAACCAATTTCGTGCGAGTCGGCGCTCATCGTGTTATTTTTCTATCTTGTGTATTTAGGAACTGTGACATTTAATTAAGAGCTATTAATGACTTGAGATCAAAGAAAGGTTTATACCTTTGCGTTTATATTGTTTTAAGAGTGAATTTACTCAATACTTAGGTACTTATTGAGTGTTAATTATAAAATAATTGATTTTAGAATTATAATGATTCATTATTAAAAGTAAAACATGAAATGATCAATTATTTTCATAATACGTCTGTTATTACTGTTGCAAATTCAAAATAAATCAAATTAGGCTGAGAATCGATACTTTTTGGACGTTATAATTAAAAAAATATTTCAAATCGGCGGACCTCCACCATTTCCTAAAGCTTTCGCTGGGAAGTAGAAGTGACGGAACAAACTCCAAAGCAGCACAGCTGTCTTTTCAGTTAGAAAACACCTGCTGAATATTTAGAGTGGTGTTGATAATAAGACAATAAAGGAAAACACGGACAATGCTGGTTTATAGGAATAATTCTAAACCATAGAAAAAAATCTAGCATCAAAAATAAAAAAATATAATTTTCTAGCAAACCAAAACGAATAAAATTAAAAACGGAATAGAAAAGGTTCACTGACCTCCGAACTAAACGGAAGGATCGTCAAGCTTCGGTGTTCTCAATCAGTGTGTAATATATGCGAAGATTTACAGTTACGTCTTAGCCCTTATCTAATCATGAAATTGATTATAATCACGGTTAACACTGACGTCTACTACGATACACCTTGTGCGATGTAATATCACCCGTGTCAAAGCTAGTCTCCGCCATCCATGGATTATTACTCTTGCTATAATGAAATACTTCGCTAGTCAAAATTAATACAGGAATAAAATTAATCAGTGGGCAAAATGTACCCACGTAACACATAATCAGCCTATAACGTTCCACCTGATGGAACACAGGCCTCCTCTCGGTGAGAATGAGTGGGCCGTAATCTACCACGAGGGCCCAGTGCGCGTTGGTAGATGTCATATGTCTTCGAAGTATTGACTCTAGGACATGCCGGTTTCCTCATGATGTTTTCCTTCGCCGCTTTTAAAGTATTGGCGTTGAAATAATGTACATAATGTAAAGCGTTTGATGGGGTTGTGGGGTTGTGAACCTTTTTTTTTTTGTTTTTGTTTGAAATCATCAAATGACCTCTCCCACTCTAGGCGGAGCGGAAGTGCGTGTTAGACTTTTACTGACTAAAACCCACCCGTGTTCCTTCACTTGCCTGTGCGCCAGGGTCACGGTTTCTCTTCCAACCAACCCTGGCCCAGGCATCGGTCTTTGAGGACCCCGTCAAGATATGCTGACATCTCTTTAAGGACCGCGTCAAACTCAATGCACCGTTGACCCGAGCCTGGTCGTTAACAGGCGGCGAGCTAGGAGGGCTTGCGGGCGGCGGCGAGGCCCACTACTCGCCGCCCGCAAGCCCTTGCCTACGGTTGCCGGGAGTTCGATGTTCTTTCCCGACCAAGTTGTCCCCTACGACGGCATGGGGTTCGAACCTACAATCTACAACTAGTAAGTTGCGGCCCATATCACTAGGCCACCGCTGCTTAAAGTAAAACTTACCCGTCATGGGTACGTTTTACGGAGAGGTATTCAATATCTAGACTAATATATAAAGCTGAAGAGTTTGTTTGTATGTTTGTTTGAACGCGCTAATCTCAGGAACTACTGGACCGATTTAAAAAAATCCGTTTGCGTTGGATAGCCCATTAATCCAGGAAGGCTTTAGGCTATATAACATCACGCTGCGACCAATAGGAGCGGAGTATATAAAAAAACACACAATATCGAAACCTATGCGGGTGAAACCGCGCGACGGCGCTAGTACAAGATATTTGTCCCTTGAAAATTTCATCAGTTATCAAACGAAGTTACAACTTTATTAGAAAGGCTTCAACGAAAAAACAATACCTATACAGGAAAAGACAATATCTTTTTGACTGACTTTGACAATTTAAAAATGCCTACAATTGGTTTGTTGGAAGTAAATGCTCTGTTTTTTATTTAAACAGATGAAGCTAGTCCCGCATTCCAAAACGTTGATAAATAAGAAAGAATAAGAATTTGAAGAATAAGTAATTCACTGGCAGAGTCTTTGACAATTCGACAGTGTCTGTAAATGCTTGAAATAAATGCTTTGATTTTAATTTTGAATTAAATGTATTGTTTTTATCACGGACGAAAATTTATACGCAGGAATTAACAGTCCAGAATAATAATTATTTTATTTTATTTATTCAGGGACAATAAATTATACTCTATTCACAGGCTATTGTGCGCGTTAATTAATTCTTATTTGTCCTGTATATTGTGTAGTTTTCGTAATTTGTATTACGAAAACTAGTCCAAGAAAACAAACACTAAAAAAAGGAATCGCACTACTTTACTAACTTGAAAAAAAATAGACCAAATCAGTAACGAAACTTTATGCGAAACTGACTTTAGTGACCTTTAATTAATAGATGATACAAAAAAATGATGAATTGAGTTGTATGAAAGTTCTGTGAAATCCTCCCCTGTCCGTTCGTTTCAATGGTTGCCGACGAAACGATTAGCTTCAAAACTACGAGAGGGTTGCAAACCTACGAACGTGCTTACATGGTGTATGAACGGTCTTAGTAAAAAATATTTGTCCGTTTGTAAAAATTCGAGGTAAATGAAAATGAAACAGAAAAAGCACGTTAAGCCGTTGGGCCCAGTTGCCAAACGAACATCCAGTGGCAGTCGTTACAGGTTGTAGGAGCCCTCATAAGTCCAATTGGTCTAACTGCAATGCTTCGATATTGCCTTCGGGTTGTGGAGGTCAGACGGCAGTCGCTTTAGAGAAGAAATCGAAGTTTAGCCAAAATCAGCAATTGGACTGGTAAAGCGGACCCCAGACTCCAAAGCCCAAACCGCTTCGGATGCGAATGTGAATAAGGTTGAAATTATTAAAAAAAAAAAAAAACTAACAGCGGGAAAGGAATGTAATTTGGAAAAACAAAATGTAATATTTACTATGTTCAAATTAATTTGAACATGGAATTCCAAATAGAATGAGAGATAATATCGATCCTCGCAATCTTCTGCTTCTTCAGCCTATAGATGTCCACTGCTGGACAAAAGCCTCCCCCAAGGCTTTCCACGATGGCCGGTCTTATGCTGCCCGCATCCATCGGCTTCCCGCGATCTTCACCAGGTCATCGGTGCACCTTGTTGGGGGCATCCCTACGCTGCGTCTTCCAATACGTGGTCGCCACTCCAGAACCTTACTGCCCCATCGGTTCTACGAGCAATGTGCCCTGCCCACTGCCACTTAAGTTTAGCGACTCGATCCTCGCAATAACCAGTATCAAAAATCGGTAATTTCAAAGTTAAGGACCTATCAATCGATTCTGTAAAAAGCTCACCCGAAAACGCGGGTGAAGTAAACTTGGAGTGAACTGTGAATGGTGTTAATCCCTAACATTAGCTGGAATCTCACTCCACGCCCGCTTTATCTAAGTTTTCATGATCAAACAGTTACAGAATCTCACTGCTGATTTATATAATAGACATTTTCTGTTGGCGCTCACCATTCTGACATCAAAACTCCCTTTATTACCAATCCCTTGTTATTTGTACCCCAATTATATAATAGAAGGATCTGAATCAAATTCATTTCCAGGCGTTTTGTCCCGCTTAATATTAATTTCCTTTTTCTATTTGTTTGAGAGGTACTCAATGCCGTCAACTGCATGGTTCTAGCTGTATTGTTTATAGAAATTGGTTTTTTGCTCGTAAGCATACAATTAGAACCCTCAATCGTTGTTGTATGATGCGGCATGTCCATTATATTCACATGTCTATACCCCGGGCATCTAATGGCCAAGTATTCGCTTTTAACGTTACGCATCGTTTTCACGTGTGTAATTTTGGCATTAATGATATAACCAATACTAGCCCAGCGGTATTGGGAACAGGATCCAAGCTACCGGTGGTCAGGGCTCTAGAGAGAGGAACTTCCTGACAATGCGAGCCGTGTCCAGAATTACAGCTTTCTGAATCAAGCCTTTGATCCAGCTGCCCAACGCTTCCTGATTCAAGCCCTTGTGACTATTGTGCGGGAGGAGATTGTTGTCCCCGGCGAATTTCTGCCGGAGCGGAGGAGTCGCTCCCGAGGGCTCCCTATCTACGCTTTGCAGCGGAGCGTATGAATAGGGAGCAAGGTGATGTAGACCGCGGGCTCGTTTTCACAGTCCGCAGTCTAGGGGTCACGTCGCGTGACCGAGGTGGTGAAGACCGTGGGTTTCTCCTCAACCTGCGGTCTATGGGCACCCGTGGCGATAGAAGGTTTACAGCCACGGTGCTAGGTGGTGGGTAGGCTAGGTTAGATGTAGGATAGTTTTAGGCTTATTTAATTAAGGGGAGAAAAAAAAAATTAAAGAAAAAATCAAAGAGAAAATACATAAAATTTATTAAAAAAACAAAATACAAAAATATAAAAAAAATCAAAATACCAAAAATATATTTAGTTTTAGATACCGAACAGCGGGCGGTATAACCTGCACCGGAGGCATCCGCGGGCCTCGGGAGGATTAATACCCTCCCAAAAAGAGCGGCCGCATCGCCTTGGGGAAGCGATGTGCGTAATACCTATCGTAAAAAATGAAAATGTCCAGTAATGAGAAATGTGATTTGTCGTGCGATCCGGTTGACGCCCGGCGCTCGCAGGTGTCCGGGCCTGCGAGTGATAAATTGGTTACCGATGAACGCGCAGGGGTAGGCGACCAGGCCCCTGCTGCCGTTATTGCTACTGGAAGCGATGCGATCATGAATAAGGAAGGTGCCTGTCCCGATGGGGACCTAGGATTGCGAGGGTGCACTTCTAAATTCTGGAGGAAGCGCCTGAGAAGCACCAACTTGGAGTCGGGCCTCTCTTCTAGCGAGGAGAATCTGCCACCCCCCAAAGTGCCAACGGCACAAAGAGGGCGGACCCGCACGGTGGCGGGGAAAGCCCCCGCTCGATTACCGGGCCGTGACCTTGTGAGTCGGTTTGTGGCGTCTTCACAGCCCGTTACACCAGCTTCCACAGAACGTCCAGCAGGAAGCGTAGAGAGCGATCCCGGACCTCCTACAATGGACCTGAGTGAGGACTCCTCTTCCTCGATGCCGTCCTTGCTAAGGTCCAACAGGGCGGAGACGAACGCCGCAAAGCGGGCGCAACGAAAGGCGGTGGCGGCTGACGAGGTCAGCGAGATGGCTCGACTGGCCAGAGAACGACGCTCTGCTCAGGCGGCCTCTGGAGAGAGCCCATCGGCGGTGGAGCTCAGTCGCCAAGCTTTGGACGGTGTGGACATCATCCATAAGGTTGCCACCAAATCGGGCAACCTGAAGGGCACATTCGCGCGCGCTCTAAAGGAGGCGGCTGACGACATCAAGGAGGCGGTTGGGGTCCTCATTAATCGCACAAGCTCGGAGGAGACAGCGAAGCTGTGGGAGGAGAATAGCCGTCTCAGATCTGAGCTCGAGGACCTCAAACGGGAGCTTGCCAAGCAGAGAGCGGAATGGCAGCGGAGGCGTCCTGCTGCCATTGTGTCCGCTCCCATTGTGACCCCGCCACCATCGGCTCCGTCACCGGCCCCTGCCCCTGCCCTGTCTGCGGATAAGGATGTTCAGGGAATCGTCCGCAGCATAAATGCCCGCCTGCAGGCCTTGGAGACGAGGCTCCTTCCGGCGGAAAATCTCCGCCCGCCGCTGGCTGCAGACAGGCGTAGAAAGGAGGAGCCTGCTAAGTCGGTCCCGGCATCCGCAGCCGGTAAATCCAAAGGAGCTAAAAAGTCTCTGGGGAGGCCCAAAAAACCTGCGCAGAACGCGTCAACTTCCCAGACGACCGCACCTCCGGTGACGGAAGAAGGGCCGCCGCAAGAAAGCAACGGCACCCAAGAAGGCGCAGGGAACGCCTAGGGCCAAAGTGCCTCGCTCCTCGGCTGTAGTCATTACACTGCAGCCCGGAGCCATTAAAAAGGGCTTGACTTACAAGGCGGTCCTGATGGAGGCTAGATCGAAAGTCGCGCTCCCAGATCTTGGCACACAGACCGGCCTTAAAATGAGGCCGACAATGACGGGGGCGCGGTTACTCGAGGTGTCGGGTGCCTCTAGCGCCGAGAAGGCAGACATCCTGGCCAGCAGATTGAGGGAGGTCCTCAACGCGGAGGACGTTCGGGTATCCAGGCCGACGAAGACCGCTGATTTGCGGATAGACGGACTGGACGATGCAACGACTCCAGATGAGGTTGTGGCGGCTGTTGCCAGAGTTGGTGGATGTCCGCCCGTGGACGTGCGGACGGGCGAGATCCGCGCCGATGCTTCCGGACTCGGCGCGATCTGGTTGCGATGTCCGGTGGCGGTGGCCAACAGAATCGCCGACACTAAGCGTCTGTTGGTAGGGTGGGTTGCAGCGAGGGTGAAGCTGTTGCATCCCAGGGCCTTGCGGTGCTACCGTTGCCTTGATATTGAACATATCAGGGTACGGTGCACTGCTGAAGTAGACCGCAGCGAACTGTGCTATCGCTGCGGCCAGGCCGGCCACAAGGCGGCCCAGTGCTCCGCGGCGCCAAACTGCAGCCTCTGTACAGATGCAGGGAGGCCTGCTGGGCACAGAATGGGCGGGAAGGCCTGTGGCGCGCCCACCCGAAAATCGAAGAGAAGGGTTGTCAAGGCTGCCGGGGGCTCTTTACACCCCCCACAGCCTGGCAACCCTTCGGCCGACTCCCGGCCTAAGAATGGTGTGGAGGGAATGGATTGCGCATAACGGCATTTCCTCCAGGGCAATATCAACCACTGTGCCAGAGCTCAGGATCTTTTACTTCAGAGCATGGCAGAGTGGTCGATTCACGTGGCTGTGGTCGCTGAACCGTATTTTATCCCGCCCAGGGATAACTGGGTGGGAGATCTGGACGGTTTGGTGGCCATCATTGGCGGGGCTCTTGTCAACCCGTCCCGAGGTCACGGCTGGGTGGCCGCCCTCGCGGACGGTATTGGTACGGTTGGGGCGTATTTCTCGCCCAACAAGAGTCTCGCTGACTTCGAGACGTTCCTTATCGAGTTGGGTGCCGTAGTGGCCCAACTCCACCCTCGCCCGGTGCTGCTACTGGGGGATCTCAACGCCAAGTCTGCGGCGTGGGGGTCCCCTGTGACCGACAATAGAGGCGAGGTACTTGAGGAGTGGTTGGTCACGACTGGCTTGACCGTCCTAAATCGGGGCTCGGTTCTCACGTGTGTGCGACAGCGGGGCGGGTCTATAGTGGACGTCTCGTTTGCTAGCCCCGCTCTCGCAGGCCGTGTCCGCGACTGGCATGTCGCCGCGGAGGTGGAGACATTGTCGGATCATCGATACATCCGTTTCGACGTCTCCGCCCAGACCGCTGGCGGCCGCGGATCATCAGCCCCGCGAGCAGACGGTCCGCGCTGGGCGCGTAAGCGCATCGATAGGGAGCTTCTCGAAGAGGCCGCTATTGTCCAGGTCTGGATCCGGGAGTCGGCATCCTACGGACCCGTCGACGTCGAACAGGAGGCCCTGTGGTTTCGCGGGGCAATGACGCAAATATGCGATGCGTCTATGCCCCGGATCCACGTGCACTCGGCAAGGCGCCAGGTGTACTGGTGGACCGCCGAGATCGCGCAGCTACGTGTTGAGTGCATAGCGGTTCGACGCCGGTACACCCGGTACCGGAGGAGACGTCGTCGGGTCCCTGACGAAGAAGCCGCGCTGTATGAGGTGTACCGCGCGGCAAAGAAGGCTCTGTGGCTGGCCATCTACGAAGCGAAGACGCGAGCCAGGTAGGAGATGTTGGAGACTCTAAACAGGGATCCGTGGGGGCGTCCATATCGCGCGGTCCGAGGGAAACTTCGAGCCACGGCGCCCCCACTTACGGAGAGTCTTCAACCCGAGCTGCTGGAGGAGGTGGTCGCAGCACTCTTCCCGGCAAGAGCGGAGCATACGCCACCGTCGATGGCTCTGCCCACAGCCACAGAGTCTACAGAGGAGAACGCCATCAGCGTCCCAGAGGTGACACAGGCAGAGATGAGGGCGGCCGTGATGCGGCTCCGGGCCAAGAATGTGGCTCCGGGGCCCGACGGGATCCACGGCTGCGTGTTAGCCCTCGCTCTGCAGGAACTCGAGCCCCAACTTAGAGGGCTCTATACAGCGTGCCTTGAGCGGGGCCAGTTTCCCACTTTGTGGAAATCTGGTCGTCTGGTCCTGCTCAGGAAGGCCGGGCGCCCTGCGGACTCGTCGTCCGTGTACCGGCCCATAGTGCTACTAGACGAGGTGGGTAAGTTGTTTGAGCGAATTATTGCCGCCCGCCTCGTCGGCCACTTGTGCAGAGAGGGGCCGGACTTGGACGACAGTCAGTTTGGGTTTCGGCATGGGCGCTCCACCATACATGCTTTGTCGCGCGTGAGAGCCCTGGCGGAGGAAGCGGTGTCCCGGGGCGGGGTGATGTTGGCGGTGTCTTTGGACATCTCCAACGCTTTTAACACCCTACCCTGGAGTTGTATTCGGGAGGCACTGCGGTACCATCAAGTGCCTCCCTACCTCCGTCGAATAGTTGGGGCTTATCTGTCCGAGAGATGTGTCACTTACATGGGACGTGATGGCGGACATCAGCGCCGCATGTCGTGCGGTGTTCCACAGGGTTCGGTCCTAGGCCCGCTCCTGTGGAACATCGGTTACGACTGGGTGCTGAGAGACGAGCTCAGACCGGGGATAGACCTGACGTGTTATGCGGACGACACGCTGGTCACCGCCCGGGGGAGCTCGCATAGGGAAGCAACGTTGCTGGCGACGGCTGCGGCATCACAGGTGGTGGGCCGTATACGTCGCCTAGGCCTGGAGGTAGCCCTCAACAAGTCGGAGGCCATGGTGTTTCATGGTCCCCGGCGGGCGCCGCCACTCAGCTCACATATCGTGATCGGGGGGATTCGGATCGCTGTCGAGTCCACTATGAAGTACCTAGGATTGGTGCTCGACAGCCGGTGGGACTTCGGCCCCCACTTCCGGCGGCTGGCGCCCAAGTTGTTGGGGGCGGCTAGGGCGCTTTCAACGTTGCTTCCCAACCTGGGGGGACCGAGCGCCGCTTGCAGGCGGCTCTACATGGGAATCGTGCGATCGATGGCCCTGTATGGGGCCCCGGTGTGGGCTTTTGACCTGACGGCCGGCAGCATCGCTGTACTGCGAATACCGCAGAGAGTGATGGCCGTCAGAGTCATACATGGGTATCGCACGATCTCCTATGAGGCGGCCTGCCTACTGGCTGGAACCCCGCCCTGGGACCTGGAGGCGAGGGTCCTCGCGTCTCTGTACCGGTGGCGTGAGCAGGCGCGAGAACGGGGCGAACGGCCGATGCAGCGTCAGCTTGAGCAGCGTCGGTCGCAGCTCAGCGAGGTCTTGGTGGCGGAATGGCGGGACAGGCTTTCACGCCCTACCGCCGGCCTCACCACCATCGAGGCCATCCGGCCGGTACTGGCGGACTGGCTCGGGAGAAGGCATGGCTCTCTGACGTTTCGGGTGACACAGGTGCTCTCGGGGCATGGTTGCTTCGGAAAGTACCTGTGTCGCATAAACAGGGAGCCGGACGCCCGGTGTCACCACTGCGTCGACTGCCGGGAGGATACGGTGCAGCATACGCTGGCAGAGTGTGCCAGTTGGGAGGAGCTGCGCCGTGTCCTCATCTCTGAAATAGGCAGTGACTTGTCGCTGCCGGCCGTAATCAAGTCGATGGTCGGCAGCGAAGAGTCCTGGGATGCGGTGGTTTCCTTCTGCGAAACAGTTGTCTCGCGGAAGAAGGCTGCGGAAAGGGAGAGGTAGATCTCGTCCTCTCACCCGACCCGCAGCAGGCGTACCGGGCGTCGTCGGAGGGCGGATAACGCCCTCTTCCAGCCCCCCTAAATGGGTTCAGGGGCGATGGACTCGGGGACATCTGTCGCCCCTCAAACATCAGGACCCTAGGTGGCGGCGCCACGCGCGCTACTCTTAGACGTCACGGAGGGAGTCCTACACCTCACTCCCCCCCTTGACCCGAGGAGGCCTACGGTGGTGGGCCAGCACCAATCGGGGGTTGCGGAAGCAGTATTAGTTCTCGCAGCCCCCGGTGTAGGTGTGAGAAGGAACAACCGGGTGGTTTTTAGTCAGTAAGAGTCTGAAAGACCCCGTCGCCCGCCCCAGGGCGGCCGACATCCATGAGGATTTTTAACCCGGAAAAAAAAAAAAAAAAAAGGTTATTGGCTATCAAGCCATTGGTTGTCACGTCTATCGGTACAATGATTGCTAAATCCACATCCTACATGTCGACAACCTTGCCAGCTAAGTCAAGATACTTGATTTGTTTGTCTTTCTTGGCTTTCACGAGGTTCTCATCATGGTAGTTATGTCAACAATCATAGCACGCCGCTCTGATTGATGCATCATCACTACATCAGGTTTATTGGAAACAATGGTCCAGTCAGTGATGATTTATCGATCCTAGTCCAATGTGATATTGCCATTTTCGAGAACTGGGTCGGGCGTATACCTGTAGTACGGAACCTCTGCTTCTACAAGATTGTATGTTCCCCAATAATGTGCCTACTCCTGCGACACAGGCCTCCTCTCAATGAGAGGGATGGGCCATAATCGGCCACGCGGGCCCGATACGGGTTGGTAGATGTCACATGTCTACGAAGTTTTTCCTTCTAGGACATGCCGGTTTCCTCACAATGTTTTCCCTCACCATGTTGAGAGTAGTGGTGAAGAAATAATTTCAAGCCAAGCCAAGCAATTTTCTCTCGGTGGTAGGCAACAACATCAGCCGCCGGCATAATTTACCACCCACCAGACAAAGTCTTGCCGCCAAGCGATTCGTCGTGTTCCGGCATGATGTCTGGTGAAGCCGTACGGAGGACGGGTCTGAGCAGTTGTGTTGCGATGTGTGCCGGGTACGATGTGCCTAATGTTGTTGTGTTGGGAGTTTGGTCGTGGAGGGTCTCCAGATCATCCTCTGGCGCAGCATCGTTGGTCGTATTGTTGGGTTAAACATTGCATCACCTCGCTCAACTGCCGTCTTCCTTCCTATTGACTCAGTTGTTTTGAGTGAATAGGCTTAAAAAGCTAGTGCGCTTTACCATCAACGATTGCATCACTGCTTACCATCAGGCGGGATTGCAGTCAAGCACTAGTTTATAACTAATAAAATAATAATAATAATAATTTACCCATTTACCCAAAGTCAAGCGTCTGACGGGGTTTGAACTTACGACCTAGCACTTCTAAGTCGCCGCCGATACCAATTGGTCACCACTGCTCTCTGTGTTTGGTATATTTAACCATATAAATATATACCATATGTAACAGAGAGGTTGCTACTATATCAAGGGAAGAACTTTTCTATAATGTTAGCGTCAATTCACACGTACCACAACCACACCACGTCGCAGCGACAAAATGTGGTCAAGCTGTGGTTACGTGTGAATAGTGTCGCAGCTGCTTTTTGCAGTTGCTTTGTGGTAGCTTCAAAATGTCGATGTGGTTGCGTTGTCGCTGTGATAACCACGTAGTGTGCAGGGCGAACGCTGTTGATGACGTCATGTCGTGGCGATGTGGCCGCGGTGCTGCCGCCGGTGGTGGCGTTGCCGTCGCGACGTGGTTGCGATGTAGTCGTATTACACAGGTGGTCGATACAACGGCAAAATGTGGGACGTGTGAATTGTAATATTCGTTTTTAATACAAAATATACACCCGACCACGTGGCGTCGTTGTGGTGTGGTTGTGGCTGTGGTGTGGTTGTGGTACGTGTGAATTGACCTTAAATTTATCATCGTCATCATCTGCCTAGCCTTCTCCCAACTACGTTGAGGTCGGCTTCCAGTCTGACCGGATTCAGCTGAATACCAGTATTTTACATAGAACGACTGCCTATCTGACCTCCACAACCCAGTTACTGGGTAATAACGATTCCCCTTGGTAAGACGGGTTGTCAGACTTTCGGACTTCTGACGACCAGTAACGACTGTCAAAGATCTACTAATGACAGCCGAGGCCAACAGCTTAACGTGCTTTTCGAGGCACGAAGGAAACTTGGTATGTAAAGATCATCACCCACCCACAGACCAACCGCAACAAGCGTAGCTTAACCTGTTTAGAGCTTTCTGTCAGACCTTTTACAAGTACAGTTTGTGGACCAAATACACCCAGAGGACATACAACCCTCTACGTTTGCAATGCGTTCGGGTGCTGATGGGGCTGCCGCGATACTGCAGCGCCAGTTGTATGTTCGCAGAAGCGCGCGTGAACGGCTTTCACGCCGTCATACGCAAGCGAAGTGCGTCTTTAATGGCGCGGATGCGCGGCAGCCCCAACGCCACCCTGGCCGCGTGGGCAGGCCGATGGGACTCAATACTAATAGCGTACTTTATAGGTCTACACGCAAAAGCTAATGAATGAAATATTTTCATTGTTTTGTTTTGTTATTACCTATATTATTACTAACATAGACTAAAAACATTGTTATTAACAAATTATGAAAGCAATTCTGAAAATAAATTTTATTATTATATTTTTTATTAACCTGCCCCCTAATCGGCACCAAACGATCCCAACTGATCCCAACTAGTCGCAATCATTTGACAAAAATGTGTTCGCCGATTAGGGAGCTGATCGATTGACTCGTTATTATTTAGCCACGAGCCCTTCTCCTAAACATTCCCAAAATGTTAATCATTTAGGAAAATTAATTAGGTAGGTACTCACAAGTGGCGCGAATAGCAGACACAGCCTGTATAAGTAAGTACTACCTGTGTTCCATTTTAACCTCCGAACCACAACATCCCAACACGAAAATATCGCAACGCCGCATTCCATTGCGGCGTTACTACATACTACTGCACGTTTTATTTAACAAACGCAGCAGTGGAATGGAAACGGACAAGAATAAACACCGAAGCCGATAATGTTCGCTGTGGCCGCAAAAGATTTATGACCGACACCACCAACGCTAAGCGAACTCTAATGTGAACTGTAGATCAATTTTGGAGAATATGTATTCATTGTTTTATTTAGAAATTTTAATAGTTGCTGATGAATATTTGACTGCCAACCCGCATTGACCGACCTGTTGTCTCCTATATTCCACGGGAGAAGCGCTGCTACCCGCTTCCCTGGTGAGAGTTCCCTTAGTCGCCTCTTACAACACCTACGGGATGATATGGGATGGTACTATTCTAAGCCCGGTACCACACGGGGTTGAGCCACATTGAGTTGACATAATAAGTACGTAATCCTAAAAACCGGCCCATTAAGGACGCTGATAAAGGAAGAGTTACAGCTCGCCGCCCGGTAAGAACCAGGCCCGGATCGATGTTCCACGCGCGCTCAAAGAGATGTCAATACATCCTGACGGGGTCCACAAAAACCGCTGTCTGCCAGGGCAGCTGCGGGTTGTTCGAAAGAGAAAACGTGGCCTTGGCACACAGGCAAGTGAAGAAACACGGGCAGGCAGACACGGCTTTCCGCTCCACCTAAAGCGCGAGAGGTCATTTGATGATTTCCCACACACAAAAAATACGCAAAGTTCAACGTCATCTCTCGGACAATGGGATTACTAATTTCTACAAAGAATACGAGTTCATTATATTGTATTTTCGATGGTAATTTTGGATAGCGTGAACCGTTTTTAATAATTATAACTTTTTATTTGATTGAATACAAATTCTGGATAGTAACATATGTAAAGGTTGAGTTCAGAAAATATTTTATAGAATTTTTCAAAAACTATTCAACCTATCAAGTTCAAAATAATTTTACTGAAAGTCTTTGTAAAGTTCTACTTTTGAGATGTTTTTCAACTTCTTTTAATTTTATCAATAAAATATAAATACCAAGTGTAGGTATCTAGTCTATCCGCGGACGGACAGACAGACAGACTTAGCGAAACTGTAAGGGTTCCTAGTTTACTACGGAGCCCTAAAAAGATGTCTGGACATTTTTTCTCAGAGATTAGTCAGTTAGGCAGTAAGCAATGCCTGATAATTCTAATCAATAATGGTCCGTTATTTTTTTTTTTTTTTTGTTTTTCTTTTTAATAAACGTAATATGCCATAATGGCTTTTCTACTAAGCATTCTTTGGGATTTTTTCTATGACATTTTAGTGTATTATTTTAACCTTCATTACAAATAGTTCAAAGTTCAGTGTTATCAGCATTGGATATGATTTTCTATCTTGTATTTTGGGGCCCATATTTTAAGTTTGTAATGTGTGATATTCGAATACAAAACATTACTCTTTTGCTTAAACACACATCGAGCTAAATTCATTTCATAAAGATTAGCATTTGGCAGCTCTGAACAGAGGGAGCTGAAACAAGATTAGGGACGCCATTGCCCAGTAGTGAGACACAAAGGGCTAATAAAATAATGCCACTAGCAAATGATAACGGTGGTAAGCCATAACTTTGGCAGGCGGCTTGTAAATTACCAACCACCAGACAAGCGATCCGTCGTGTTTCGGCATGATATCTGGTGAAGCCGTATGGAGGGCGGGTCTGAGCAGTTTCTTAATAAATTAATAAAATAGCAAACATTTCAAATCAAATCAAATCAAATAATTTATTTCAAATAAACCAGTTACAGGCACTTTTGAATTGTCAGAAGGTCGGTCAGTCAATAAGATGAAGCTAGTCGCCCATTCCAAAGAGTAGGTACCTATGGAGAAGAACGGGCAAGAAACTCCATGGACACTATTTTAAATTTTTAAGCTATTGTTACAAATATTTGATTACATCATTCATGTTGAAATCAACCGCGTGAGAACGATGCAGAAATATATTGTACGCTGAGAGCGTCCATTATGGAAAACATACAAAAATCAATTCAGAAATTAAAATACGCCGTGGCAGCTAAGAGATGACCAGTCCCCTCCGACGGCGTCCGTTCACGAACATGACGTACGGATCAGCATCATTCAGCTCAACCATATCGAAGGGAACCCAATGACCCAAAACACACGCCACCATCAGCGAGACATTTGAGTGAGCATGACATACTCTCAACAGCCAGAGCACAATTAAGTCAATAAAAAAGACTAACCCAACAAATAAATGCCTTACAGCACATTCGTACATTGTGCTCACACGTTTGCCATGCAATTATACAATACTAAGAAATTGAATCTACACAATGCTAAGATGGTTTTGTCCAAGGTTCAGCAGCTCCAACAGTGTTCCCGAATCTGTGGAAAGTTTAGCTCCTGTGCAGCTGTACAAGTGCCGAACACCTCTGTCAGCGATACAATTCCGTAACGTAAAATATGCTTGGCTACATAGTGTGTAATACAGGCTTTGAATAAATAACATAAACAATTACATATTAAAACTACAAGAGGATTACCTCGTCGTCCTCTGTGGCGCAGCGGTCAACACGCCTGCCTGCGACACGGAGGCCCCGAGTTCGATCCCCGGCCAGGTCATGATGGAAAACGACCTTTTCCTGATTGGCCTGGGTCTTGGGTGTTTATCTATATATGTATCTATTATAAATATAGTATCGTTGAGTTGGTATCCCATAACACAAGTCTCGAACTTACTTTGGGGCTAGCTCAATCTGTGTAATTTGTCCGTATTTATTTATTTATTATTTACTCATTACCATCAACGATTGCATCAGGCCGGATCGCGATCAAGCACTAGTTTATAACGTTGAAAAACACGATCCAACCAAGGTTAGGTGTAGAGTTTAAGACGATAATAGAAACTGCATCCCCAAGAAAGAAACACCCAAACATTTGTATGTAATTTCTTCTTAAAGCTGCATTGAAAGACCAAACTATTGAATCTTTTGAAGCAATTTACAGAAGTAAAACATTCATCGTTTTATGCATACTGTGTTATCGCCATTAAAAAATAATGGCTAACGAACGGTCACCGCTCTCAAAAACCTTCGTTACGTAACCACAATAAACACAAACACACCACTTGAGTATCCCAGCCTGTGAATGTACCAAATCATGAATATCCGTGTCCGTGTCCTAGTTATCCGCCATTTGTCCGGATCCCTCCTGAGGGGACGATAAAGAATATTTTGTGGACGCTGATGAAACTTGGCGTGTTACTGTTTTTGCACACCACAGTTTACAGAGAACAGAAGGTCAGCAGATACAACGTTATTTTTCCTTTATCCATACTAATATTATAAATGTGAAAGTAACTCTGTCTGTCTGTCTGTTACGCTTTTCCGCTTAAACCTCTCAACCGATTTTGATGAAATTTGGCGCAGACAATTTTTAGACCCTGAGAAAGGATATAGGCTACCTTTTATTGTAAAAAGAAATTATGTTCCCGAGGGAAATCTAAAAAGCGCGATATAACCGAATTCCACGCGGGCGAAGCCGCGGGCGGAAAGCTAGTATTTGTATAAAGAAAAAATAGCATAATAACCATTCAGGTTATTTTTATATATTATATAGATTCAGTTGCTCATTCTAAACAAACTATATTCATAGTTTGTTCAGAATGAGCAACTGAATCTTTCAATAATAATTTTTACACCATGTTATATTTTTTCCCAAATACATTTAGAAATTGTTGCAGTATGGTTACCGAGAGCACAACACAGCTGACGATAGATCATAGTGCTAAGAGCAAACCGCGCGGGCGGGCGTTGCGTTGACCATATTTTTGTTGGGACAACCAAGTAAGATAACAAGCTCATAATTTTGTAGTTTTTCATGATATCTTTTTACATCTTTTGTAATTTTGTGCAAGATACCTACTTAAAAATACTGGACACGTGTTTTGGGTTTCACATAAACAAAAAATTACGTAGTATATTGACAGCCTCCGTGGCGTAGCGGTAGCGGACGCGGCCGCTACGCAGGGTGGCGCAGGTTCGATCCCCGCACAGTGCAAGTATTTGTATGCATGAATATGAATATTTGCACTGGTCTGGTCGTGCCTCGGAAAGCACGTTAAGCCGTTGGTCCCGGTTGCCATACGAACATTTAGTGGCAGTCGTTACGGGTTGTTGGAGCCTTCAAAAAATCCAACAATTTGTCTAACTGCAATGCTTCGATGTCGCCTTCGGGTTGTGGAGGTCAGACGGCAGTCGCTTCACGGAAAATGTCGAAGTTTAGCCATATCAGCAGTTGGACTGGTAAAGCGGACCCCAGACTCCAAAGCTGAAAAGGCTTCGGATGCGACTGGGATAAACGCTGGGATGATGATGATGAAAAAATAACGTTGTATAGGTATAAACATGTCTACACCATAATAAATTGCGTTACATACTATATTAATGTTAGACACACTATAATCCAAATATGGCTTATTTTGGAAGTTGTAGCTAATCGATATCGAAAAAAAAAAATCTGTTTGACAACGCAAATAACGTATTGTATGTTTATTTATTTATTTATTTAGGTAACCAACAGCTGCCTATACATATTTTACAAAACATGAATATTACATTTTTTTATGGCCAATTGTAGGTCTCCCTGTTTAACTGGGATATATATATTACTAGCTGACCCGGCGAACTTCGTTCCGCCTTAAAGGCAATATCACATGACTACTTTTTAAATTAGGATAATTTTAAATAAATGAATATTATTATTCAATGATTCTTTATTTGGGAGCACAATCCTGGCGATTCTCCGGAAATCTTTAATGTGCTACAATACTCGCAAACAACATCCATTGGCCCAATGCGAACGCCATTGCGCTATATTATATGCGTATTGAAACGCTGCCCGATTCAAATCAGTATTTGATGAATTTCTTCTTGTGTTTCGTAAATTATCTAGCGCTTGATCTCTGAGGTTTGCTCGACGATTTCGCATTGCCAACCGAGCCATTTCACGGGCTGCCTCCCTTTGCTCTGGTGAGTGAGAAGCACGAAGTCGAGCCATACTAAGGCTGCGCCTTCAAGTGCAATTTCTTGCTCTTCTTCAGTTTTTTTTTTGTTGTGGATGGGAAATCATCAAATGACCTCTCCCGCTCTGGGCGGAGCGGAAGGGCGTGTCAGACTTTTATTGACTAAAACCCACCCGTGTTCCTTCACTTGCCTGTGCAACGGCCAGTGCCATGTTTCTTTTTTAATCAACCCGTAACCCTGTGGACCAGTCCTCGTGGACACCGTCAAGATGTGCTGACATCTCTTTGAGGCACGTGTGAAACACAATGGGCCGTCAACCCGGGCCTAGTTCTTACAAGGAGGCGAGCTGCCTATCCCTCGCCGCCCGCAAGCCCGCGCCTACGGCGATTGGGAGTCCGATGTTGCCTCCCGACCAGGGCGCTTCCTGCGGCGGTTTGAGCCGTGAGTGTAGTGGGATTTCCGCTCCCTCACCCGCTCCGCCCCCTCCTTTGCCAGCATCACTGCTTCACAGAAGGAGGTGAAAGCTTGCCATGCACTCTTGCTCCGGACTACGGCCCGGACCAGGGTCGGACGCGAGAGATCGCCGCCCATCGCCGCCACGAGAACACGGCTGTGCTCTATCCAAGCCGGGCAGACCTCCACCTTATGCTCCACCGTGTCCTCAGGGCGATGCACACAGTGGTCACCCTGGCGTTTCCTCCCGCCTTATACGGAACAGAAACCTCCCGAAACAGCCGTGTCCGGTGAGGACCTACGTCAGTCGGAAGGTGAGGACGCCGTGGCGCCTCTCAAGCTACTCCTCAAAGAGAGGACTTACCGCCGCTATTGCGGCGTGCTCAGTGCTGAATTGCGACAATCACACTTTCCATGTCACCATGAGACCCCGCCGGAGCTCTGTCTGCTGTACTGCGATTTTTCGCGGCAACAGAGTTATGCCTCCTCTCATCACTCCCACATGTGGGCGAGGGATAGTGTTTCTCCACAATTTAATGGATGTTATTATACATATAAACGTTTCTTTTTAATTACTCTATCTATTAAAAGAAACCTCATCAAAATCTGTTTCGCAGTTTT
This sequence comes from Sesamia nonagrioides, assembly GCA_017933935.1. Classification (NCBI taxonomy): domain Eukaryota; kingdom Metazoa; phylum Arthropoda; class Insecta; order Lepidoptera; family Noctuidae; genus Sesamia; species Sesamia nonagrioides. Next base: position 110,486 of record JADWQK010002158.1, read on the forward strand.
AAAGATTTAATCATACAAAGGAACATAGGGAAAGAGAAAGTAACTTTGTTTTATAGTATGTAGTGAAGTGGTAAATGGCACAGCAATACAATATTAGAAATTTTGAAGTTGAAGTTTGCTTTGGGGCTTTTATTAAAAAAAATAATTAGCTATTCATTTAAATATAAATATATAAAATAGCTATATATAAAAATATATATATAAAATAGCTATTCTTATCTACTCCCTACCAATTTTGAGCCATACTGGTTAAGCGGTTCTTGAGTTATAAATATAGGTACAGCAGATTTAGGATGGAAAGAAGAAACCCATGGAAAGCATTGTCATCTACATTTGTAACAAAGATATCATACCTCTCTCTACCCCCAGAGCTCTTGTTTCTGTCTCTTTAAGTAAAATAAAAAATTTTAAATAATTATTTATTTCTATTTATTTTTTTCTCTTATAGTTCATAAGTACAAATTTAGTTAAATAAAAAAAATATCTTATGTACAATTATATTTTTAAGTAAGAAAATTAAAAAAAACTATAAACTTGTCTAAAAACAAAAAAAAACTTGTGATTGACCGGGTTTGAACCTAGGAACACCAGCCATCGCGAGTAGACCATACCAATATCGACTACGCTACAGCCGCTATGTCAAGCCGCGTAAAATTAGCCCCCATATTATGCGTGAAATATTGCGAAAGAGAAAACTCGAAAATATACGCTTCCCCAGACATAAGACTGAGCTAGATCGATTTTTCGTCCTCGAAAACCACCACATATTAATTTTCAGCGAAATAGTTAGGACCGTTTCCGAGATCACATGCTTCTTCAAGCGATTAGCGCCATCTGCCGGATTGATTTGTGAATCTAAACGATCCAGGTCGCCACTCAAACGCATACAGAAAAATTCATTAAAATCGGTCAAGCCGTTTAGGAGGAGTTCAATGACATACACACGTATAGCAGAATTATATATATAAAGATAAAGCATGAGAATAAACTAATGCCAAATAGTTCAAATTAAAAATAATAAAAACAATACATAAGGCTATACAATAAAATACTTAAACAAGTTTAAAACAAATAAGGTTGGACATTGATAGCATAAGATGGAAGCAAAACAAGAAGAGAATTAACTTCGTCGCTTGTCTGTGTCTATAGTTTCCACTATTCGTTTCTTAGATGTCTGTTTATTACAATAAAATAAATCGACTGTTGAGAATTCTGAGTTATAAGTTCGAGCAATGCAAGAATCACAGCGAGCTTTGTTGCTGTCAAAACCACAATAGGCAATTACGCAATTACCCTGCTGGACATTCTGGGAATTCTGTATATTGTCAATATCGTATTTTGTCAACGCCAAGGAATTAATATCAACCATACGGACTCTTTGAAAAAGGAAACGAAATTAGGAGATCCAGAGAAGAACCAGTCACCGAAATAGCTCTTCGAGTCGCTAAAATTAAGTGGCAGTGGGCGTGGCAGATGGCTCGTAGAACCCATGGCCGAAGGGGCAGTAAGGTTCTGGAGAGGCGGCCAGGTACCGGAAGACGCAGCGTAGGGTGGCCGCTAACAAGGTGGACTGATGACCAATTTATACAAATGCAAAAGTAAATATGATTCTGAATGGCCAAACACCACTAACAGATTACTCCGAAATTGAATGTATGAAATTGAACGATGCATTTTATTTATCTGTCAATAAAAACCTCATTCGCCTGCCTCAATGTTTAAATTAAAAGATCCGAAATAAAAAATATCCATTTATCGTCCTGTAATCAGTTTCTTTTTTATATCAAAAACCATTTTTATTTTAATCGGGACGTAACAGGGCTGCGGATGTGTGTAGATCTAAAATCAGTTTTGAGAGTCATGAAAAATCAAGTCAATTTCGTTTCATGCATCGCTAGTTCAGATATAAAATTGATCGATTTTAGAAACTTGAAAACATTTAAGTTAGTTCTTTTTTTTAATGATTTTGACGAAGATGAAGCGAACGTTCTTTAAAATGGAAGATTTCCCCTGTAAATTGAAATTTTAATTGATGTTATTTATTTGAATTCCAGTTACAAAAATAGTAACGGACAGAATGTCAAGTAAATGACAAACTGCTGTACAATGTCCTGTTAGTAATCCCGTCTTTTTTTAATAAAAGCCGGCCTTTGCCAAGGGCGCCGCTTCCTATGATCACAAACTTAACTAAGTGCAGCGAAAGAAAAATAAGCATGTGGTAATTCAAGTGTGTTAAAACCTTAAAAAAAATTGGTTTAACTTTAGTAATTGTTTATTGTTATTCTGGGTGGCCAACGAGAGTAAAACTTAAGTACAAAACTAAAACAGAATCACTAATGGGAATGTTGCATAATATAAATACCAGGAACAAACACAGATTGTGTTTGTTTCTAGTATTTGTATTATCAGCTGTATATCACACTCGTCTCAACAGAGTAGGCAACTCGTTCATGGGCATTCGAAACTTACCCATTAAACGATTTAAAAACTATATAAAGGCCAAACTTTGCACAAAGGGGTATTATAAGATCACAGATTATTTAGAAGACAAAAAGCTTAGGACTGAGCTGCTCGCTCTGTTAAGCATTGTTATTAAGCAATATGCGTAATTATGACGTAAATTATTGTAAACATTTTCATTTTTAATGTCTGGACTTGAAAAAAGACGATGATCCCTGAGTTTTGTATTATCAGCTGTACATCACACTCGTCTCAACAGAGTAGGCAACTCGTTCATGGGTCAATGTATACACTTTTACAACAAGCTTCCCATGGACATTCGAAACTTACCCATTAAACGATTTAAAAACTATATAAAGGCCAAACTTTGCACAAAGGGGTATTATAAGATCACAGATTATTTAGAAGACAAAAAGCTTAGGACTGAGCTGCTCGCTCTGTTAAGCATTGTTATTAAGCAATATGCGTAATTATGACGTAAATTATTGTAAACATTTTCATTTTTAATGTCTGGACTTGAAAAAAGACGATGATCCCTGAGTTTTGTATTATCAGCTGTACATCACACTCGTCTCAACAGAGTAGGCAACTCGTTCATGGGTCAATGTATACACTTTTACAACAAGCTTCCCATGGACATTCGAAACTTACCCATTAAACGATTTAAAAACTATATAAAGGCCAAACTTTGCACAAAGGGATATTATAAGATCACAGATTATTTAGAAGACAAAAAGCTTAGGACTGAGCTGCTCGCTCTGTTAAGCATTGTTATTAAGCAATATGCGTAATTATAACGTAAATTATTGTAAACATTTTCATTTTTAATGTCTGGCCTTAAAAAAAGACGATGATCCCTGAGTTTGTTTCGACTATTTCTTCTCAGAGGTAGTCAGTTAGGAAATGCCGGCTTCATCTAGTTTAAAAAAAAACATATGACGTGTAAAAGTGATCAGTGATCCTACTTGCTTAATAAAAGTTTTCATTTCATTTCGTTTACCACAAAATTATGGAACTTTTCACGGAGAGACCTAAAGCACGCGTGAATCCGTGTGTTAAGAGCATCGATATGCCGTACGCGTATAATCTGCAGTCATTTTTTGGTTTGTAAAGAGTGAGAGAGATGGCCTGTGCTTTCGCTCTAGCACTGTCTCTATTCTCGGTGATGACTGATGATTTTGAGAGAGATAAAGGTCCGAAACTTCGTTTTCTCTCTTTTCTTTCGGAGTGCCACAATTTTTATCTCTAAGGCATGTCCATTAGTAGATCGATGGTTAAGAAAACATTGGCGAATCGCGGGGACCAATCTGAGGTCCGTATTACAGAACGTCACTCAAAACTCAAGCCCTACTTAAGTCTCGTTTCAAGCCATTTGATTGGTTAAAACTAGTTTTAAGTAATGTTTAAGCAGATATCAATGCTTGAGTTTCCTTCTGTAATACGGACCTGAGCGTCGCGTGAGCCAACCGTGTCATGGAATAAATAACAAGTGTAATCAATTATACGCATCCCAAATCATAATCGCGCAAGCTTTGGGGTATAGTTGTGACACGGCGATTAGGACGATTTGCTGAAGTTTGAAAATAATGAGATGAATGTAAAAATTTTCTGTCGTTTTTTCTTTTCATTGACTTTCGAATCACAATGATACTCAATAATTTTTTAACATTTACTTTATTTTATACTTTATTTAGCTTGTTACATAATTATGTTGCTAAGTGATTTATGTATACCTTTCCCCCAGGAGCATGTACGAGCCAATAGTGCTCTTAAAGCAAAATGCTATTGTATAATGAATGAACTTGAACACAATGTAATTCAGTCGTAAATATACCTCCGTTACGCGGTCAGGTGTCAACAAAACAAGTGCGGCTCAATACTGGTGGTTTTAGTGTTACTCATTAATTACCTACAACAACTCTGGGGTATCGTCAACGGCAAAAAACCCCAACAGAAGTTTTTTTAAAAAAGAAAAGGATTAATAAAAATAACTCATTGAATTTGAACAGAATTGATGTAGGTATGTTCCATTTTTAGGGTTCCGTACCTCAAAAGGAAAAAACGGAACCCTTATAGGATCACTTTGTTGTCCGTCTGTCTGTCTGTCTGTCTGTCTGTCAAGACCCTTTATCTCAAGAACGCGTAGACGTATCAAGCTAAAATTTACATGAAATACTCAGGTCTATTGTCCCTTTAAGCTGTGAAAATGTCAAACTTCTAAGCCAAGCCAATCAAAAGATACAGCCGATTATGTCGATATTTTCAACAAATTTTCGACACTCGCAAAGGAATCAAAACCTACAGGATACTTCCCGTAAACTCAGAATCTTGAAATTTGGCATGAAGCATTGTCATATAATGCAAATATAGGAAAAATTGCGAAAATCTCATTTTTTTAGTTGTATAATATAATAAAAATATTTTAATAAAAGGAAACTTACTTCGTTATTTCTCACGAACGAATAAAGGCATCAAATGAAAATTTATACCAAATACCTAGGTCTACTTTTCCTTTAAGCTGTGAAAATATTAAACTTCTAAGCCCAGCCAATCAAAAGATACAGCCGATTATGTCGAAATCTTAACAAATTTTCGACACTCGCAAAGGAATCAAAACCTACAGGATACTTCCCGTAAACTCAGAATCTTGAAATTTGGCATGAAGCATTGTCATATAATGAAAATATAGGAAAAATTGCGAAAATCACATTTTTTTAGTTATATAATATAATAAAAATATTTTAATAAAAGGAAACTTACTTCGTTATTTCTCACGAACGAATAAAGGTATCAAATGGAAATTTATACCCAATACCTAGGTCTATTGTCCCTTTAAGCAGTGAAAATATCAAACTTCTAAGCCCAGCCAATCAAAAGATACAGCCGATTATGTCGAAATCTTAACAAATTTTCGACACTCGCAAAGGAATCAAAACCTACAGGATACTTCCCGTAAACTCAGAATCTTGAAATTTGGCATGAAGCATTGCCATATAATGAAAATATAGGAAAAATTGCGAAAATCACATTTTTTTAGTTATATAATATAATAAAAATATTTTAATAAAATGAAACTTACTACCTTATTTCTCACGAACGAATAAAGGTATCAAATTGAAATTTATACCAAATACCTAGGTCTATGGTCCGTTTAAGCTGTGAAAATATCAAACTTCTAAGCCAAGCCAATCAAAAGATACAGCCGATTATTCGATATTTTCAACAAATTTTCGACACTCGTAAAGGAATCAAAACCTACAGGATACTTCCCGTAAACTCAGAATCTTGAAATTTGGCATGAAGCATTGTCATATAATGAAAATATAGGAAAAATTGCGAAAATCACATTTTTTTAGTTATATAATATAATAAAAATATTTTAATAAAAGGAAACTTACTTCGTTATTTCTCACGAACGAATAAAGGTATCAAATGGAAATTTATACCCAATACCTAGGTCTATTGTCCCTTTAAGCAGTGAAAAAATCAAACTTCTAAGCCCAGCCAATCAAAAGATACAGCCGATTATGTTGATATCTTAACAAATTTTCGACACTCGCAAAGGAATCAAAACCTACAGGATACTTCCCGTAAACTCAGAATCTTGAAATTTGGCATGAAGCATTGTCATATAATGCAAATATAGGAGAAATTGCGAAAATCACATTTTTTAGTTATATAATATAATAAAAATATTTTAATAAAATGAAACTTACTACCTTATTTCTCACGAACCAATAAAGGTATCAAATTGAAATTTATACCAAATACCTAGGTCTATTGTCCCTTTAAGCAGTGAAAAAATCAAACTTCTAAGTTAACGCGATCAAAAGATACAGCAGTTTATACCGACACCTTAGACTAATTTCCGTCACACGCTAGGGAATCAAAACCTACAAGGTACTTCCCGTGAACTCAGAATCTTGAAATTCGGCACGAAGCAACGTTATATAGTACAGACAGATAAAGGAAAAATTGTGAAAATGATAAATTTGAAGTTACATAAACTATTATTAAAATATTATTTTTGCTTACATGACATTAAATTTTTTTTTAATAATTATAAACTTACCACCTACTCTTTTTCACATGAACGCGTAGATATATTAAAGTTGAAATTCATATCAAACACTTCTTACATCTAATTGCCTCTAAACTGTGAAAAGTTCTAAATCAACGCAAAAATTCAAATAGTTAATTATATTTATGATAACTGGGACGAGTTTAATTTGTATACAAGCAATGCCCGGGGAGATCCTTTCTTTTCACGACAAGAGTACAAAGCTACGATGCTCCAATCCTTCAGTTACGGCGGTACTGCTGAGGTGAAGGCAGCAGGATTTTGTATCCAGTAAACACTAGCACTACTCGAAGTAATACAATTATAGATAACGTTTTTTCGAACTTTAATGTTCAATATGATACAATTCTATCATCTATAAATCATCGATAAACACTTGAAATGGAAAATGCAAATTACCTCCCTAGTAACACGTGTTCGAAGATTAATTTATATATTTAGAAGCTTAGGGGGGTCGCTGACTTTGGATGCCTCATTATGGTTTATCTGGCACTCGCTCAATCAGTTCTTGGATACTGCGTAACCTCATGGGGTGGAGCCCACAAAACCTCCATGCTTCGGCTGGAAAGGGCACAAAGAGCTCTGCTAAAGGTGCCCGGCACACATCGCAACACAACTGCTCAGACCCGTCCTCCGTACGGCTTCACCAGACATCATGCCGGAACACGACGAATCGCCTGGCGGCAAGACTTTGTCTGGTGGGTGGTAACTTCTGCCGGCAGCCGATGTTATGGCCTACCACCGAGAAACAATACAATCCTATCCCTACCAAACGGCGACGATACGAAAGTTTTGTTCAAATTCATGGCCCACATGTTGTGAAAGTACAATTATTTAGGTTACGGTGGAACTGCCATACGTATAAGCCCCCATAATAAAGAAAAAATATATAAGACATTTTTGCAGTATCACTCATTAGCAAAGACATAATTTCATTAAATAATTTCTTTGCCAATGTCCGGCTGTCCGCCAATGGCGGGCAGCCGCACGTTGTCCAAATTTTTAACCGACTTCAAAAGGAGGAGGTTACTCAATTCGACCGTATATATGCTTTTTTTATGTTTGTTCGCGCATAACTTCGTCGTTTATGAACAGATTTTGATAATTCTTTTTCTGTTGGAAAGAAGACGTTCCCAAGGTGGTCCCATGATAAGGATATCAGGGTTTGATGGTGGAAGACCAGAGAAAACAAGGGGAACTTTAAAAAATTGCAGGGGCGACAAGTGCATTTCTTAGCATTTCATTAAGTATTTTAAAGCACTACAATTTAATAAAGGTCTGGAGTAGATCTGATGATGGAGCCGGGAGACAGTCGAAGGAACTCCTCAACAATTCACAGCAGCTACCTTGTGTTTGGGCTCAATTAATTTGTATTGTTAAGAACTTTACACCTAGATGAGTTGTGACTGTCATAAGAGCTCTGATGATGAAGACAAAGGCCAGTTCCGGGAACTCCGTGGCGCAGCGGTCAACACGCCTGCCTGCGACGTGGAGGCCCCGGGTTCGATCCCCGGTCAGGTCATGATAGAAAACGATCTTTTCCTGATTGGCCTGGGTCTTGGATGTTTATCTATATATGTATCTATTATAAATATAGTATCGTTGAGTTAGTATCCCATAACACAAGTCTCGAGCTTACTTTGGGGCTAGCTCAATCTGTAAAAATAAAAAAAAAAAAAAAAAACTCCTCAACGGTTTACAGTAGCTACTTTGTGGTTGGACTTCATTCATTTATATTGATGAGACCTTTGCACCCATTGGGTTGAAATAATGGTCTGCAGTAAATTTGATGATGAAGACCATAGGCAGTTGAGGGAATACTTACGGGTAAAAATTAAAGTAAACAAAATTACGTCGTTTCCCAACTATATTGGCGCCAGCTTCCAGTCTGACGGATGCAACTGAATACATAGTATTTTTAACAACTAAAAAGTGTAAAATAAAAACTTTTTTACAAAAAAATAACCGACTTCCAAAAACCACTACAAAGTGAAAAATAACTAATTTCGGAAGTCGGTGTCAAAAAAGGAATATACAAAACCAAAGACACCGACTTCCGAAATTAGTTATTTTTCACTTTGTAGTGGTTTTTGGAAGTCGGTTATTTTTTTGTAAAAAAGTTTTTATTGTGTGGACAACCAGATAAGATAAGAAGCACATTAGTACTTTTTGTTATAGCGAAAACAAAAATACATATCTTTGAATATTTCAACCGTCTAGTTATGACGGTTCATGAGATACAGCCTGGTGATAGACAGACAGGCAGACGCCTGTCTGTCTATCACCAGGATCTTGATCTCTGCTTAAACATTACTTAAAACTAGTTTCAACCAATCAAATGGCTTGAAACGAGACTTAAGTAGAGCTTGAGTTTTGAGTGACGTTCTTTAATACGGACCTCAGATTAGTCCCCGCGATTCGCCGATATTTTCTTAACCATCGATCTACTAATGGACATGCCTTAGAGATGAGAATTGTGGCACTCCGAAAGAAAAGAGAGAAAACGAACGACAGTCAGGCGTCTGCCTCTCTGTCTATCACCAGGCTGTATAAAAGCTGTGTAAAAGAACCCGTTACTAAGAGTTTACTGTCCGTCCGTCTGGACGGACAGTAAACTCTTAGTAACGGGTCCTTTTTTACACTTGCGTTGCGTTTTTTACAGTTGCGGAACCCTATAAACGTTTATTTTCATCACCATATAATATAAGATTAATACAAACGTAATTGCGCTGGATTTCTGCCCGAAGTCTGGATTTTTTACAGTATCAGATTAAAATTCCAGAGAGAAATTCCAGAAAGAAAAACCTAATAACACTTTTCCCGACCCGGAAATTAAACCAAGAACCTCATAAGTTATAAGAATGTCGACACGGTTGGCGCAAAAATTGAGCGATCGACTGCTGCACTGCGTCTCGCTGGTTCGATTAGTTGTTCAAATCTTTTTTGTATGAAAGTTGAAATGTTTGTAAATGCACCCACGATACAGCAGGGTAATTACGTAACACATTATCAGTAGCAATGGGTTTCTCGGTGGGTTTTGGGTTTTTCTTAGCAATGGGTTTTTTCTTGACAGTTCTATAACATTCATTGCGTTATCTACATTATTGAGCAAGCACATTTTTCCAACATATCAAGCAATGGATTAGCAACATGCTTCATAATAATTTCAATTGATGTAGTTAAGTGTTACGTAATTAGGATGCAGGAGCAATTCGTAATGGGGGGCAACGTTTAAAACTATACAACGTGTAACAAAAAGGGTATATACATACCAAGCGCATGGCATCTTTAGATGATATCAAACGATATCGGAAGGGTTTTAACTCAAAATAAAATACTCAAAAAATTGGTACCAAATTTTCGGATTCGTGTGTTTCTTATAATCAAGTCATAAAAAACGTGGTAGCACACTACATACGTTAATAACTTTTCGTTCGTTACACGCGCAACTAATCGTTACACGTCATGTTACTTGCCAAAATCCGATAAATGTCTTCAATATCTCTGTGCGACTAGTATGATAGTAGCCTATCACAGGCGGTGTTTTTCCTCATAGCTTCCTAACACAAAGAGATAGGATTAAAAAACCCTTCCAATATCGTTTGATATCATGTAAAGATGCCATGCCTTTGTTATGTATACACCCTTTATGTTACACGTTGTATACATATGTAAATATACTATACAAAGTTATTTTTTATTAAACCTGAATATAGTTTATTCAGAATAAGGAACTGAATCGATTCCAATTATTTTTACACCATATTATGTTTTTTCCCAAATCCATGAATCCATGAAATTGTTTCAGTGTGGTTACCGAGCGCCCCACGCAGCTTACGATAGATCATAGTACAGCTGACGCCAAAGGCCAACGCACCGGTCGCCCGCCCGAGCGGAGCATGCACCATATTTTGTATGGACAGTAAAGTAGGATAACAAGCTCATAACTTTGTGGTTTTTCATTATATCTTTTTGAAATTTTGTACGTACAAAATTTGTCCAGAAACAACCACAATTTTGACAAAACGTGTCTAGTATTTTTAAGTGAAGAACCTATGTACATATTTTACTTAAAAATATTGAAAACACTATAGGTATGTACATATATGTGTATACATATATACGATATATCTATACTAATATATAAAACCGAAGAGTTTGTTTGTTTGAACGCGCTAATCTCAAGAACTACTGGTCCGATTCTCTCTACTGGCTCGATCTTTTTGCCTTGTAGGTATAGCCCATTAATCCAGGAAGGCTTTAGGCTATCGCACGACAATGGGATAATCTTAAACACGGATAAAACCAAACTGGTTATCATACGCTCACCTTATTTACCACCACCTGGTGAACCACCTCCGATGTACGCACACGAGATATATGCATTCATAAAGACTATGTTAACTGTAAGTGCAAACCTATTGTGTGGGATGAATGTGTTACATATCTCGGAGTAAACGTTGACGAGGACTTTTCGTGGTCAAAACACATCGATTACTTGTGTAATAAACTTAGAATTTTACTTGGTAAATTCTACCATCTAAGTTTTAAAGTGTCATGCGATACTCTTAAGTGCCTTTATTTACAGTTGGTTGATCCAATATTAAGTTACGCACTCGAATGTTATGGACTGACATTCAAAAGCAAACTACAAAAATTAGAAGCTCAGCAAATCAGATTTTTAAAACTAATAGTAAGCAAGAAAACCAAAAACAAATGTAAAGATGATTACAATAAGTTGTTTAAAATTTGTAAAATTCTTCCTGTCAGCCTAAAGCATAAATATCTAGTTCTGGTCAGCAGTTATGGTAGCTGGGAGCGTCACTCGCTAATAACCCATAACTACGCAACTAAGATGGTGTCAGCAGGTAAATTTAATGTACCAAGAGTTAGTAATTATATTGGCGACCGAACGCTGGACAAAAGAGTACCATACTGGCTCAACCAATTGCCTGCTGACATAAGAGGTCAGAAAACAAAAAGAAAATTTGCCAGAGCACTTAAAATGTTCTTACTCAGTAGTCTGTAAGCAATTTTGTAAGACCTGATATTGTTGATGTAACTTTTTTGTAATATTGTTGCATATTTAATTAATGCTGATGCACTGTAAGTTCCGTTCCCGCAGACAAACCGAGAAAACGGTTTTGCGGGGCATAGCATTTATCCCAATGTATTGTACACATGGAGATTAAGAAAATAAATAATAATAAATATATAACATCACGCTGCGACCAATAGAACCGGGGTATATAAAAAACACGGCTGAAACCGCGTGGCACAGCTAGTTATGTATACGATTCCAACCACTAGACCAACGAGGCGGTTCCTCCATTCTCGTTTCCATTAAAACTCAAACATGCACAAACAAACAATCTCATCAGTCCGCTGATAGCTGTTACCACATATCACTTTGACGGATCACAAGTTTATTGTGCGATGTTGCGTTCACTTTAATTAACTTTAGGGCGATGATCGTTTGATCGCTGTCAGTTCCCGTTTGTGTTGAGTGTAGATTGAGTACCGTTCACCTGAAGCCTTAAAGCACTCCAGCGCGATTAGGATTACTGACGGGATAAGGGAGGATCACAGAAAATCTCAAACTCAAACCATTTATTTTTACAGACGTACGGAAGACGGGTCTGAGCAGTTGTGTTGCGATGTGTGCCGGGTACCATGCGCTAAATGTTGTTGTGTCGGGAGTTTAGTCATGGAGGGTCTCCAGAACAATCTCCCTAACCTCTGGCGCAGCATCGTTGGGCGTGTTGTTGGGTTTAACGCTGCATCACCTCGGTCAACTGCCGTCTTCCTGCAAATTCACCCAGGGTTTCTTTGAGTGAATAGGCTTTTTAACTAGCACGCTTTACCATCAACGATTGCATCACTGCTTACCATCTGGGGGGATTGCGACCAGGCACTACTTTACAAGCATAAAAAAAAATACAGCCACTTTATTGAATTGTCAAAGAGTCAGTATCAGTCAGTAAGATGTAGCAAATAGTATCAGTCCATTCCAAATCATAAAAATCAAAATCAAAATCGTTTATTTCAAATTAACCATCACTTGGTACTTTTCAATAGTCAATGTCGGTCAGTTCAAGAAAAGTGAAGCTAAATTGCACGTTCCAAAGCGTAGATCTCTATGGAGAAGAACGTGCAAGAAACTCCATGGACACTCTTTTAAAATCATAATATATGGGTTACATTTCTTCGTTACATATTTATGTTGCTTCTATTATGTGAGCACAATGTAAAATTAATTAAAATATAAAAATGAATTAAGCCCACTGGCAGCTAAGAGATGACCAGTCTCCACTGACGGCCCCCGTTCACGAGCATGACGCGCGCATCAGCCCCACTTAGCTCAACCATATTGAAGGGAACCAAATGACCCAACAACACGCGCCACCATCAGCAAGACATTTGAGTGAGCATGACAATTCTCAACTGCCAATCTCGCAATGTCAAACAAGTTATGTATATATATAAAAAAAAAAACAAACTATAGTCCATGGTGCCTCACATTCACAAACTTGAAAATCGCTTTTACATTATACAATACTAATGCAAAATATTGTGCACAACGTTGAAATAAACAAATAAAATAAAAGAGGAATATTTAGAAAACAACAAAAAGGGGGAATGGCATCTCTTCCAAACCTACAAAATTGTCTGTGGCTGTGGAGCAGGACTGCCATTTATCCAAGCATTTTTATCAAGGATATAATCTTCCAGTTTATAATATGCTTGCTTACACAGCGTGCGTTTAATGCATGTTTTAAATTTGGATTCATTGAGCTGTTGAATCTCTAGCGGTACTTTATTATAAAATTTTACACAGTACCCCATAAACGAACTATTTACTTTAGCTAGGTATATTTAAAAATCAAACGAACTTACCAAGTGAAGTTCGATGATAATTATGTGAGCGGCTTCTTTCGACGCGATTTGGTTAACAAATTGTAGATGTGTACCACGCATCAGCCTATCACACGGATTTTTTAAATACATTTTTTTTTTTTTTAAACACTGGCAACTTACTTTTACCCCCACTACCCCCACTCTGCTGCTGCTGCCGGTTCGAACGGTCGGCGCGATCTGCTCCTCATTTTAGTTGAAAGTATAATTATATATGTATATTTTGTATTTGTATGTATGTTAGGGTAGGGCATAAGTACTTATAGCAAAATGTAATATAATAGGGTGGGTGTATATAAATCGCGTCGAAAGAAGCCGCTCACATAATTATCATCGAACTTCACTTGGTAAGTTCGTTTGATTTTTAATTATGTTTCGCAGCTTCTTTCTTTGCGATTTGGTTAACAAATTGTAGGATGTTTAGAGGTGACAAATATAAAATATACCTATATAGGTACTTAAGTTTTTATAAAACAAATTATTTCATAATAAATGAATAGTTTTTACTAATATTATATGAAATTTTCGAACACCTCTTTATAAGCAAATCATAACAGATGTTCATTTAACAGATAAACGTAACAACAGATTTACATGTATTAATCTGTAGAATTTAATATTGAGCTTGCAAATTATCCTCGACTATCGATCTTTTATCAGCAGTATTTCTAATCACATCAATACTGACACCTGAGCTGCTGGCTCTGGATGTGGCTGCATGACGAGTACTATGCGCACTAAATATACAAATATCAATACCACTCTTTTTGTAATATTTTCTTAATCCAACAACCGTTGGGATGACACCTTCTTATAAGGTTTCTTGTAACTGATGAATAATTAATCATTATTAGTCTGTCGAATGGAATTTGTTTTATTTATATAGTCATGTAAACAGGTAGCTGGACATATATTAGGTTTTTCATTACAGAAAGGTAATTTCAAAAAGGGTTGAAAAGAATTCGGTTTCGAGGTGTTTATTAAATCTGGATTTTAATGGTAATTAGGTTTTGATTAATGACATTAATATTGCTTATTTTTATTTGTGAAAAATGTTTATACTCTATGAACAGTTACTAGAGCCAACAAGTTAAGTGAATACTTTGAAAGAGTTTCCACCTGGAAACTCTTTCAAAGTATTCACTTCGTTCAGATAAATAGCCAAGAACAGTATCAGTATCCCAAGTCATATTATACCTTGGTTGACATGGTCTTGATCTGAAAACTCTTTTCATAAACCTTTTTATTCGCGAGTCCTGTAATATATTTGGAAATAATATTGACAGGGCGATTTGTACGAGTTAATTGTGCCATATTTGGCACCTTTATCAAATACTTTTGTAAGGAAATCTAAAATTACGGTAACATTGGTATCCAAATAGTCACAACCGCTTTGTTTACAATATTCTAACCAGGGTCTAATACAAGTGTCATATTGCTTGTACGTGTTATCTGAAAGCGAATTGATCATAATGCTAACCGTCCTCACTGGTATTAATATCTTCAGATATTTTTGCCGGATAACTTTGCGGCAACTAAGCGAAGTGTCTTGTGAAGATTGTTGGGTGTTCCGAAAGGAGCTGACAAAAGATTAACGTCAGGACTGAAATGTATAAAGGATGGGCAGGCTAGTCTTAAACAAAGGAAACGAGGGTTGTTATGACCAATATGGTACAACTACTGCTTCTTCTGCCTTGTCGGCTTTTATTTTTCGTAACACTTTTAAAATTAAAATAAAGGGGGGAAAAGCATAAAAATATAATTATGTCCAGGACACAGTAAAGGCGTCGATAGTCCATGCGTCAGGGTCGATCTTCCAAGTAATATACATTTGGCACTACAGCGACTCTCTAACTAATCTATTTCAAAAAAGGCCAAACACCTGACAAAACTTTTTCGAAAGCATAGTCTGCCAATTCCCATTCCGTATCCTGAAATGCCTTTCTAGACAAAATATCGGCCTCACAGTTATCTTTGGTATTTATGTAAGATACAAAAATATATATCTTTCGGGACACACACCATTGCCAGATTTCTCTGGATACATTGTTTAAATGTGGGTACTGCACGTTTCCCATACGGTGGATGCAACAAATAGCCGTTGTATTGTCGATTCTCAATAAAATGTCTACTTACATTATAAAGATCCTTTGCAAAAACCTTAAGTGCGAGGAAAACAGCTTTTAATTCTAATTCATTTATGTGTGAACAAGATTCGTCATTTTTCCAATAACCGGACGCTTCCTTATTATTACAAAATGCGCCCCAGCCATTTAAACTCGAATCGGAAAATATTTCGAAACTAAATTGATTAAATCTAAAAGGCGAACAAGCACTATCAATGTGATTTAACCACAAACAAAAATCATCTTGCAATTTTTAAAATTACTGGGTAGGTGAATAATTTGTTCTTGTTGAATAACTGTCATTATTTTGTAAACACAGGTACTTGTGACGTTCAAACAATTTAGTGTATAACCCAGAATATTGAACCGCAGGGCAATACAAACCGGCAGACCAATTTATTCTAGCAAAATTGCGAAGTTTGCATTTTCGTTTGTGTGTCCTTTTCTGTTCTTTTTGTCAGGAAGGTATAGTGTCATAAGTTTTGAATCGTAAATAAAACCTAAAAATTTGCATTGTTGTTTTGGGGTAAGTGAACTTTTTTCTGTGTTGATTATAAAACCTAGATCTGTCAAAACTTTCATTGTGTAATTAACGTTATCGTTACATTCTTTATATGATTGGCCGAAACAAAGGATATCGTTTAAATACATAGCGAATATGTAATCTTTATTTCGTAAGTATTCTATTACGGGTTTAAGTAATTTAGTAAAAACGTATGGTGCTGTACATAACCTGTACATAACTAGTAACAAGTACATAAACCAAATGGGAGGCAAGTGAATTCGTACAATCACCGGTGAGAGTTTTGATAAGTGCGTGATTTGAAACGCAAGTATTTTCGATGTGATTTAGTAACATTGATTAAAAAATAAGCGTCTTTTAAATCGATAGATGCCATGAAACAGTTTGGTGTTATTAATTTTGAGGCAGTGCGATAATCTTCTATCTTAAAATGACTTTCCTGTTTAGGTTTTTATTTTTTGTAACTATTAGTTTAAGTTGATTTTTGTGTCTTTTGCGTAACCTTACGGGCCTCTGCCGATTTTTGCACATTATTGGCATGTTTTACTTTTTCGGACATAACGTCGCCAAAAAAATATTTATCTGTGCATGAATTTACGAGGGTATCTCGAAGACCGGTACTTATGGATGAAATAACAAATTTCTTTCCCATTTTGGTTGAAGTTTTCGAAATTAGACTTCAATAACCGGAGCTAACGCTGCGAGTGCAGTACCTATTTATTTCTGCCTATACATAAGCGAGAAATCCCGTTTTTAAGAGTTCCGTCAATGCGGTTTTAGCCTCCGGATTTAATAGAGGCGGTACCAACAATTAGCAATTTTTGGGAAAAAATATTCCTTTGTTAGTTATTCCTTGACCTCCTTGCAGATGTAGTATAAATCTTTTTTCTCCGTTAAGTTTCGGTACTAAGAATACACCAGATACAAATTGAGTTTTCGTAAGTACATTTACGAATTGCCCCAATTTTAAGTAATTTTATTAAAGATTTTTGAAAATCTGCGGCCTCTTGGGGTGATTTTGTATATGAAACAATACTGTTACTCTGGACTGGTGGGTTATTGAAAGGAAAAGTGTAGCCTTCGGCCCATAATAAGACAATAGGATCATTTGTAATGTTCGCCCACCTTTGTGAGAAAAAACGTAAACGTCCTGCGTACAGTACCTCTTTTTGCGTTAGCGGCGAGCTTGGACGTTTCTGCCACGACGCGGCGGTGAGGCGTGCGGCGGCGGTGAGCACTCGCGAGCTGCTCTGCGCGGCGGTGGTGGCGGGGCCCGGCTGCTCTGCTGCTGGTGCTGGCGGTGAGGCGTGCGGCGGCGGTAAGCGCTCGCGGGCTGCTCTGCGCGGCGGTGGTGGCGGGGCCCGGCTGCTCTGCTGCTGGTGCTGGCGGTGGCCGGGCTGACTCTTCCGTGCATACTGCTTGCCCGCTGCTTTTGATGCAGGGGTTTGAAGTTTAGTCTCCGGTTCTGGCGCTTCACCTAGCAACGCTAGGATGTCAGTGTCCAGGACGGCGTCTTCGACTGCGCCCGTCAAGCCATCAGCGTCAGTATCTTGCATTGGCGGCGGGTCAGGAACAGTCTCCACGCCAGCCACTGCAGCTTCGGTTTCGAGTTGGTATGAGCAGCCAGCAAGAACGAAAAGTTCTTGTAAAAACTTTGAGGGTAAAAGCCCAGAGTAATGGCAGTTACGCATCAGTTTATAATAAAAGTGGATGGATACAACCCAGTTATTCATACTAAATAAGTATAAACGGCAGTTGTTCGCATCTTTGAGGGTAAAAGCCCAGAGTATTGGCAGTTACGCATCAGTTTATAATAAAAGTGGATGGATACAACCCAGTTATTCATACTAAATAAGTATAAACGGTAGTTGTTCGCATCTTTGACGGTAAAAGCCCAGAGTATTGGCAGTTACGCATCAGTTTATAATAAAAGTGGATGGATACAACCCAGTTATTCATACTAAATAAGTATAAACGGTAGTTGTTCGCATCTTTGAGGGTAAAAGCCCAGAGTATTGGCAGTTACGCATCAGTTTATAATAAAAGTGGATGGATACAACCCAGTTATTCATACTAAATAAGTATAAACGGTAGTTGTTCGCATCTTTGAGGGTAAAAGCCCAGAGTATTGGCAGTTACGCATCAGTTTATAATAAAAGTGGATGGATACAACCCAGTTATTCATACTAAATAAGTATAAACGGCAGTTGTTCGCATCTTGGAATGTTAAGAGCCAAAATTAGGAAATAACGCAATAATTGAATGAATATCAATCACTTACGATCTGTATCTTCATCAGAATAAATAATTCGTTTCTTAAGTTTTTCATTTAACCTCCTAATTTTTCACCTAATGATTTCTTCATAGTCCTCGTACTTCCGTTTCTTCCCCATGTTCAAATTCAAATAATGGTGCGGCAGGGTTCTTTCCCAATGACGTGCGTAGGCTTCGGCACGGAAACACATAATGAGGAGCAGATCGCGCCGACCGTTCGAACCGGCAGCAGCAGCAGAGTGGGGGTAGTGGGGGTAAAAGTAAGTTGCCAGTGTTTAAAAAAAAAAAAAAAAAAAAAATGTATTTAAAAAATCCGTGTGATAGGCTGATGCGTGGTACACATCTACAATTTGTTAACCAAATCGCAAAGAAAGAAGCTGCGAAACATAATACCTATAGTTATTGAGAAGAACTGGCAAAAAATCCACGGAGAATCATTTTGATTCTACCATAGAATAGAATACTCTTTATTACGTAGGTACATCATATAAATTACAGAACATAAATATAAAGATTTTACAAAGGGTGACACACTGGACGGTCTTATCGCTATGAGCGATCTTTTACAATCATTGAATGGAATAATACTTGCAAGTCAAGAGCGTCCCTTATATGTAGAAAACATATAAATAATTTAGAAATTATAAAAATGTATTGATTGATAAATTAACCGTGTGGTACCAACCCATATCCTCCCGTGGGTGTCGTAAGAGGCGACTAAGTGAACTCTCACCAGGGAAGCGGCAATCAAATTATTGCGTTCCCCAATCCGCCTGCCTAGCGTGAGGATTATTGCAAACCCTCCCATTATAAAGAAAACCTTGGGGGAGGCCTTTTTCCAGCAGTGGACCTCTATAGGCTGAGAAGAAGAAGAAGATTGATAAATGATTGTTAAATGTGAAATGGTTTATTTTCTATGAGTAAGTTTGTATTGAATAGGTTGTACAATCTTAATTTCGCATAGGTCCTTACTAATATGATAAATCGGAAAGTGAGTTTGTTCCGCTTTCACGCCGTACTACTGAATCGATTGCTTTGAAATTTTGCAAAAGTAAAGTTAGGAAAACATCTTGAGGAAACCTGGAAAAGTCCAGGTTTCCTCAAGATGTTTTGTGTGAGATGTTGTGTTGTGTGAGATGTTGTGTGTGTTTTGTTTGTGTGTGTTTTTGTGTGTGTTGTGTGTGGTGTGTTGTGTTTGTGTTTGTTTGTGTTGTTGTTGCTTATAAAGATAAGTCTGAAATCGCCAACCCGCATTGAGCAAACGTGGTGATTACGCTCAATCCTTCTCTGTATGAGAGGAGACCTGTGCCCAGCAGTGGGACGATAAAAAAAGGTTAATGATGATGAAAGTTAGAAGTCCGGATTAAATAATAGTGTACTTTTTATCCCGGGAAAAAATATATTCCGGGGGGAAATTTAAAAAGCGCGATATAACCGAATTCCACGCGGGCGAAGCCGTGGGCGGAAAGCTAGTTAAATATAAAAAACTGTTTTGTGGAGCATAATTTTACGTACACTATACAGAGAGGACAAAAATTGTAGTTACCACCACAAGAAGAAACCACCAACCAAGAAAGCAAGAAGAAAGAAGAGTAAGAAGGCAGAAGTTACCACCCACCAGACAGAAGTCTTGCCGCCAAGCGATTCGTCGTGTTCCGGCATGATGTCTGGTGAAGCCGTACGGAGGACGGATCTGAGCAGTTGTGTTGCGATGTGTGGAGGGTACGATGCGCCAAATGTTGTTGTGTCAGGAGTTTAGTCGTGTAGAATCGCCAGATCCATCTCCCTCTAGCGCAGCTTCATTTGGTCGTGTTGGTCTTGAGTTTACCATTGCATCACCTCGCTCAACTGCAATCATCCTTCCTAATCCTTAGTTTTTTAAGTGAATAGGCTTAATAAACTAGTGCGCTTTACCATCAACGATTGCATCACTGCTTACTATCAGGCGGGATTGCAGTCAAGCACTAGTTTATAATAATTAAAAAAAAAAGTTTATAGAAAAATCATACGTATTATAATGGCGCCGATTCTTTTGTTCACAAACTAATTTTAAGGTTAGTTTATCTTTGCGGTGGAGGTCTGCCCGGCCCGGCTTGGGCAGAGCACCGCCGTAACCTCCTGGCAGCGATCGGCGTGGATCTCTCGCGTCCGGCACTGGTCCAGGCTATGGTCCGGAGCGGGAGTGCTTGGCAGGCCGTCACCTCCTTCTACGAAGAAGTGATGCTGGCAAAAGGGGAGGCCGAGTGTGAGAGGGAGCGGGCGTCTCAACGGCCGGGAGACAACATCCAACTCCCGGCCCCCGTAAGCGCGGACTTGCGGGCGGCGAGCAGTGGGCAGCCACACCAAAAAAAAAGCGCAGTGTATTGTTTTCTTGCTTTTGCATTAAGAAAAGAAGAGAAGAAAAATCGTGGTAGTGGGCGGAGCGCATTGGTCGTAGAACCGATGGCCGATGGGGCAGTAAGGTTCTGGAGTAGAGGCCACGTACCGGAAGACGCAGGGTAGGGAGGCCCCCAACAAGGTTAAACGATGACCTGGTGAAGATCGCGGGAAGCCGATGGATGTGAGCAGCACAAGACCGGTCATCATGGAAAGCCATGAGGGAGGCTTTTGTCCAACAGTGGATTTCTATAGGCTGAGATGAAAAAGAAATCCTGCCAAATTTAGTCATCGCCTGGCTTAAGTTGACGTATTTTAGCCGCCATGTTTTTCTTCTTCTTCTTCAGCCTATAGATGTCCAGTGCTGGACAAAGGCCTCCCCCAAGGCTTTCCACGTTGACCGGTCTTGTGCTGCCTGCATCCATCGGCTTCCCGCAAGCTTCACCAGGTCATCGGTCCATCTTGTTGGGGGCCTCCCTACGCTGCGTCTTCCAGTACGCGGCCGCCACTCCAGAACCTTACTGCCCGATCGACCATCGGTTCTACGAGCAATGTGCCCTGCCCACTGCCACTTAAGTTTAGCGACTCACAGAGCTATGTCGGTAATGGAAAGAGCTATGCTCGGAGTTTCCATGTTTTTAAGCACGTTGAAACTGTCTATGGAATGTCTCAATTTGACAGTTTAATAAAACTCATCTTTAATTTCCGTGCTTTTCTTAATTAAATAGAAAGGAAAAAGTTACGCTGAACTTAATTTTGGTTAAGTTTCTGAACATCGGGTTCTGCGCCATTATTATGTTTCCTTAGTGTAAAGTTTATTCAAACTACTTAGTTCAGCTTATTTGATTTCCAAGTATAATTTTAGGATAACACAGTCGGTATGCGTTTAAGCGGAAATTGTGGAGTTATTCTCAAAGTAAATAGGATACAATGATCTCAAAACCGGTCTCCGTTATATTAAAGTGGTTCGAGTTACATCCGATGTGTTCTCCATGTTCAGATAGACGTGGATTATTAAGGCAGTGTTTCAACAGAATAACACTTGTTAAAATTACTTCACTTATCATTCTCGATACTCAATCAAACACTTCAAGAAATAATTACAGTTCCTTTAGAATCTGAGATCATGAGAGATACACCGAAAATAGTAGTATGTCTACGGAGCAGTTGGTTACATGCGCACATCACTGTGATCTGAAGGAAACAAGCTTTAATAATTTTAAATTTTTTGGGTTCGTGGTATTTTGGCGTGGTTTTGTACTACATAAAGCTGAAGAGTTTGTTTGTTTGAACGCGCCAATCTTAGGAAGTATTGGTCCGATTTAAAAAAATATTTTTGCGTTGGATAGCCCTTTAATCCTGAAAGGCTTTAGGTTACATAACATCGCGCTACGACCAATATAAGCGGAGCATATAAAAAAAAACATTTCGAAACCTACGCAGGTGAAAGCGCGCGGCGCAGCAAGTGGTAAATAATTTCATTGTATGTTGTGTTTTCTCGTCTTAATTACTATACATAGTATTGTATAAGGTCATGTGTTTTTTTTTTTTTTCAAATGAACAGAAAGCTGTGCAGCTGGAAAGTTTGTTCCGCCACTTCTTCTTCCCAGTGGAAGCACTAGGATGTGGCGAAAGGCGGGCGTTTTGGGGGACAGTCTTGTCTAATATTGACGTTCAAAAAGTGCTGATTCTCAGCCTAATTTGCAACGCCAAAGAAAAAATCATTAAAAATGGAAATCTATATATATATAAATCAATGCCACTTTTTGAATGATTAAGTTTTAAAATTGTTAGCAATTGAAAAAAAAATGTTCGAATAAATAATTATGATGATCCAATTAATGTGTTTTTATTATTTCTTTATACGCAGCGAGGCACGTATCTTGCCGCTAGTGTAAGTATAAAAACATAAAACTAAATCTTCCAGGCATAAAGGGCATGACAGATTACATATTCATGTATTGTATAAAATAAATAATTATATGGACTCATATAACCTGTCATTAAGCTAATTCTAGAGAAAGAACACGAACATAGTTTTTAGTTAATTAGTTTAAATAGTCATTGATAGAATAGTATCAAATTAATTTGAAAACCAAATTATTTTACATTAGTTGGTGATTGAAGCCTCCTTTTAAGAAATTAATGCCTGTATACCGACTGATACCAGCATGCAAGTATGTGTGTGGGTGTGTGTTGTGTGTGTTGAGCGCAAATGTGTTTGTGTGTATATAAAAATGGTATACCTTTGAATATGAAAATTAAATTAAATTTAAATATAACTTCAAGTCCAAATCTCTCAAGATTTAGTGGGCAGACATTTCATTAAGCTTTTAACGACAGCATGAAACGTGTCACAAAGTCACCGAATAAACACTATTTACGCCGGCCAATCACAGTCAGTCAGCAGACGTAAATTTCGGCATTAACTGGTCCGAACGCTGAACAAATACAGCGGGTCTCTTTGATATGGACATTCAATGGCTTTTAAAGCGAAAATGTGGCTTAAATTGCCATTTCTGTGTATCCTTCAGGTCTGAACGTGGATAATGTATTCGTGATTTAAACTCACTGGTTTAAGCTCACTGGAAATTAAGCTCTCTGCTTAAGTTTTAATGAAAAACGTCCCTTCCATTCTAGTAGCTAATTTTTGATCATGTACCTGTTGTATAATTTAAAAAATGATCTAATTGAATATTGAATTATCTATTGAATCATCATCATCATCATCTCAGCGTTAATCCCAGTCGCATCCGAAGCTTTTATCAGTCTAACTGCTGAATGATCTATTGAATAAGTGATCAAAAATTTTGTTACTAGATGAGAAGGCCAGAAGAACGCCATTGATAGCGGATTCAACATGGCCGCCAACTGGGGCCACACAATCTGCAAACACGTTCAATGCTCATATAATGTAGTACATTGTTTTACACGATCTGGAAAGAAGAACAACACTTTACACGTACTTGAATTAAATGTTCGTTGGTACAATGTTATGGAATGGAACAACCAACTGAATGCCATACTTAACAAAGTTCAAAGTCAATTGCAACCAAAATATATTAGGACCATTTCATTGCAAATGATCACTCAAAAATCAAATAACCTACACTTCACTAAGGGCTGATTTTTTCAACCCGAGATCATATTTATCCCTTAACCAACTGGCACCTATTTCTGTCCTTTAACCACCTACGTGCGGTCACAGAGACCGCTAATATATTATTGCGATTATTTTGGGATCTATGATAAGATATTAAAATCCGGTTAAATAAAATGCATGTCTATACTTAATTGCTTTATTTAAGCGTCATAAATTAGCAAAAATAATATAAAAGTTTTATAAAAATGGAATAACATCTATGAAATAAGGAATATGTGTGCTGTCTCCCTTGATGTCTCGAAGGCCTTCGACCGGGTATGGCACGCTGCCTTTTGAGTAAGCTTCCAGCGTACGGCATTTCCCCTAGCCTGACTGGCTGGGTAAAAGACTTCCTAACTGAACGGTCCCTCCGAGTTGTTGTCGACGGATGCTCTTCTGAGCCCATGTCAACTAATGCCGGTGTTCCTCAGGGGTCTGTTCTCCCTGCAACTCTGTTCCTGCTGCATATTAACGATCTGCTGATGCCCGGTATCTATGGGTATGCAGATGACAGCACAGTTGTAGAGAGATACCTGCCGGATGCTCGGGCTAGTAGGGAATCAATCCGGTACGAAAGAGAGGCCATGGTTGAGCGAACGAGTGTTGCACTGCAGACAGTCTCCGAATGGGGCAATGCCAATCTTGTAGCATTCAATGCCGCCAAAACACAGGCGTGTCTTTTCACCGCCAAAAGGAGCCCGTTCACCTTGGCCCCTACTTTTCGGAATGTGTCCTTGGAGTGTTCCGACCGCCTTCAACTTTTGGGAGTTGAGATTTCCTCGAACCTTAACTTTGGGCGGTTCATTGAGTCCAAGGCCAAGGTGGCTGCCAGGAAACTTGGCGTTATCGCAAAGGTCCGGCAGTACTTCACACCTGGGCAGCTTCTAATGTTATACAAAGCACAGGTCCGTTCGTGTGTGGAGTACTGCAGCCACATTTGGGCTGGTGCTGCCAAGTGTCACCTGGCCACTTTCGATTCAGTGGAGAGACGTGCAAAGAGGCTGATTGGTGACCCTGATCTAACTCGAGTTGGTCTCCAAAGCCTAGAGCACAGGCGTAGAGTAGCCAGCCTTTCGGTGTTCTATAGGATGCATTTCGGGGAGTGTGCGAGGGAATTGCATGATTTAATTCCCCCACCTCCGTTCCACCAGCGGACGACCCGTCGTGCGGCTGGTTTCCACCCTTACGTTGTTAACACCACTACGATCCGGACGAAGCGTTTCGCCTCCTCCTTTATACCGCGTACATCGAGGGACTGGAACAATTTGCCAGCGGCGGTGTTTCCATCGGACTACAATTTGAGTGTCTTCAAGGCTAGAGTGAATAGGCTCTTAATAAACTAGTGCGCTTTACCATTAACGATTGCGTCACTGCTTACCATCAGGCAGGATTGCGGTCAAGCACTGGTTTATAAAATGTAAAAAAAAAAAAATGGCAGCAGAAATAACTATACTAAGAAAATGAGATCGTTATTCTAAAATACTTAAATTTTTCACTTTTTTTCTTATTTCTTATAATTTGAATAAACTAAAAATAAAATTCAATAACAAAACTAAACAAAAATTAAAAAATTAAACAAAATTGCAAACCCTCAACTTTTGCATTTTTTCGCGGCAGTAACAACACATTTTTTGCGAACACTGCAAACAAATAGGTACTTTATACACGAAACATAAGTAAGCCGTTTTGCGTTTCTTTTTTGGATCACACGTAAAGCATGTTTTATGAACTGCAAGTTTTTCGGCAACAGAAGCGCTTGGTAAATCTTCCTTTAAATAAGAGACTCCAAATGTCAAGTGGTGTAGTAGAATTATTGAGAATACTACAGAATGCTGGTTTTACACCTGGCGTTTGCTGTACAATATTATGCTAAAGTGTCCTTGAACGAGTAACGTTAGGCACAGATGACCAGCGAAAACGATTGATGCCGAAGTATTTTCTTTTTTCTTGGCCTACCTCTGGACTGCAAAGTCTAAAGCGGAATGTCATCTTCTGACAAGTCGCTTTCTTCTGGAGACCTGGACATAGATTGTGACCTTGAAGAGGTTGTTGGTGCCGGTAAGCTATTTTCATCGTCATCACTCTAAATTTCAGATTCAGATCCACTTTCTTTAGCCTGCTCTTGAACAACGGCTACATCAGGTTCAAAGTCGCTGAAATCCTCGCCAAAAAGGTCATTTTTGTCCGATACTTCTTGCTGAAGCCATCTTACAATATTTTCGTCATTTTTACTCATTTTTACTCATTATGACTCTAAAATAGTAGTAATAAATAATTATAATAAAACGTCAATCAACCACCGCCATGTCCCACAACCACCTACGTGCGGTCACGGAGACCGCTGGCGAATTTATTTTACTCACCCTGGGCCCTGGTCAAACGCCCGCACGTACACACTTGCTGAGGACTAGCAGTGTGACCAAATGTGGCAGGATCCTGCCTTTTTGGCAAGTTTAGCCCTTTATTTTACTCTCTGGCACTTTTGTTTGACGTTTTAGAAATCTGGCAGGATTTGGCACTTTTGGCAGTATTGACAATATAGTATAGCCGCTAGGCGCTACAGCCCACAAAAGAGTAGGATGCAGTATCCAATTCAAATAATACTTTATTCAAGTAGGCTTAGATACAAGCACTTTCGAATCATGAGTTACAACCAGAGAACAGAGCAATTTGTTGTTAGGAACAATACAAAATAAATAAAATAATAAAAATCCTAAAAAGAAATGTCAAAAGAAAATAATGTTGAATGTATCTAGAACAAAATTCTTATGTCAAATAAAATAAAAAATAATTTAGAATGTTTCTAGAAGGAAATTCTAATGCCAAAAAGTGAAAAATTAAAATTATGGTCAAAAAATTAATACCTTAAGAGGTAATGGTTCAAAAACAAGTCGAATGCTGCTTGTGAAAGGATATTCTCGAAAATCAATCTGATAAAACAAAAACGCGGAACAGATTTATTAATAAACATGTCGCCTCTATTTTAGTTGTTAGACAGGACATTAGTGAATATGGTGACTGCGTTTCATTGCATCCAACTAAAGAAATGACAAAAGCGATGTATAAAGAAGTGGTCCAGAAGAATACGATGCTAATAGGAATGTGTAATTTAATTCACTTCACTTTTAGACTAGATCTATTATCTATCCTACTAATATGCATATAAAGCTGAAGAGTTTGTTTGTTTGAACGTGCTAATCTCAGGAACTACTGGTCAGATTTGAAAAATTCTCGTTTGATAATAAAATTTTCGTTTGATAGCCCATTCATCGAGGAAGGCTTTTGGCTATATAGCATCACGTTGCAACCAATAGGAGCGTGGCATTTAAAAAAAAACGCGTGTGAATCCGTGTGGCGCAGCTAGTTTTAAATAAAACTTCAAAAAATAATGTGTTTATTTATTTTAAACTTTTAGATTATATTGGCATTATTTTGGCATCTTGTGCTTTTGATTGTGGCAGGATTTGTCAGTTTTCTTGTCTAAGTGAGGCAGGATCTCTAATTTAAGGTTGGTCACACTGAGGACTAGCGCGACACTGAGGACTAGCGCGACACTGAGTGGTGCGTAGAAAAGGTGGTTAAGGGTTATCCGAAAAATAATTTTGTATATGTGGCAGTTCTTCTAAACAGAATCAGTCACAAGTAAATTAAAAGCTAGGAATAAAAATTATGAGTCAATTGATAACTAAAACGGATAAGGTGACAAACGCCATCTGTACAACATTCAGAAAGTTTGAAAAAAGAAACCAAGATGGACGAGATGTTCATTGACATTGAGCAGAAGAAGTGCCTTTCTTTTGGGATGGGAAATCATCAAATGACTTCTCCCGCTCTAGGCGCAGCGGAACGGAAGGGCGTGCCAGACTTTTACCGACTAAAACCCACCCGTGTTTCTTCACTTGCCTGTGCAACGGCCAGGGCAACGGTTTCTTTTTAACCAACCCGTAACCCTGACCCAGGAGGCATCGGTCTTCGTGGACCCCGAGACGATGTGCTGACATCTCTTTGAGGCGCGCATGAAACACAATGGGCCTTCGCTTACATTACAGTAATGACCCCGCCTTCTCTTTTGCTGAAAACCGTTACTATTTTATCACTCTTTCGTTGAGAATCAATATACAGTATGTTAAATAACAGAGGGCGTTCCCTTAAACTCGTTAATATATATCATTAATAGATTAAAATAAAAATATCAGCATAGAAAAATAAGCATAAAAAAATCCGAATAAAAAAAAATTCTAATTGGAAATAAATTTGAAACCTCCTGTTTTAAATCAAAATAGTAGTCGTCAAGTATAAATAAATTGCGACGCTGCCGTCTTTCATGTTCGCGTGTACAGTGTGTTTCTTTTACATGTCAATTTAAAATTTTATTGAATATTTTCTTATTGGAAAAAATTTTAAAACATTTTGTTTTCGAATGAAAATATTTTTTTTAGCATGTATATATGCTATACTATTTCGGGTTAACGGGAACGCCCTCTGTTAGTTAACATACTGTATGTGTTGCCAGAAACATGAAAGTGTGGCAACCAGCCTTGCCTAAGAGTACACTGGTACTCAAAAACTAGGTTGTGGAAGTTTCAATGGGTATTCCCTCCAAAGTATTAGAATTCCACTGCATACAGTCAGCCTAGAAGTTGACTGTAATACAGTTGAGAAAAGCTATGAAAATGGAGGAATAATTCATCTTAATAAGGGCGCCCACGAGCAACTTTTTTATCTCTGTTGCTATTTGCTGTCCGAGACTTGGGCACCGACAGCAACTGGCCGACAACGTTTTTGTTGCTGTGTCTGTACTTTTTGCATTACAACCAGTAGACGGGCGATAGATGCGTCGCCAGTCCTTCTCTAAACATATGACCTCAAAACATGCACGCACTTGAGTGCATTTTTTTCCGTGGGGTTATGGTTACACGGGTTTTTATGAAAATTCGTTTACAGTTTTTTCATCCACACATTTGTTCATTCTTGCAGACTTTATAATATAATAATAATAATAATCTTTATTCATAAAACTTACACAACATTGTAAAACCAAAGCTACAAAAATATTCTTATACAATTACATACATATCTTATTGCCTAAATAACAGCTAGGTATTATGTGTGACTAAAAATATACATAAGGTCATACAGAACGTATTATTATACAGAGAATCATGTAAAATTAGCGACATGCCCGAGCTAGGTTTATTAAACCTGTGTTTCAGGCGCTCACTTTACATCACAATATATCAATAAGTCAAGTTATATCATAACTAACTTTTATCTGTAAACTATTTACTATCACACTATAACTTCCAGAAGCTTTTCTGTGTCTGTGTAATTGAGAATCAATAGGTATTCCGATATTACTTGACTACATTTTTTATAATTTATACTGTATATATCTAATAGTTTGTTAAGCTTGTTATATAAGAAAGGGCCTAAAAATACATAAAATCTATAGGCATAAGCGTGTCTCGTCTGTGGTTTTGTGCAAACCATGTCTTTTCTCCTCCTGGTTGAAGGTACTGGGTCAAAAGGAAGCTCAGAGTGCTGATGAAGTACGGTATGCAAGATAAATAGTTGACGTACGGTTAGAACCTTGCATTCCACATAAAGCTGGTGGGTGGGAAATCTGAAAAGACGGAAGGTTGCCACCTTTAGAATAGCTCTTTGAGCACGTTCTAGAGGCAGCAGTATGGTCTTTGCGGCACCACCCCAAGAAGTAATACAGTAGGTGATAACAGATTGGCACAAAGCTAAATAAACTTGTTTTGTTAACTGATAGTCCGCTATGTGTCGTAGGTTTTCGAAAATGTGTGCATATATGTTTATGTTAGTAAGCGGAATGTTAATGTTTCTCATTGAGAATAAAATGTATTTTGTTTTTTCTACATTTAAACTTAGAAGATTTTGATGAAGCCAATCAGACACAATATTAAAGCCGTTCTGGGCATGTTTGTATGCCTCATCTTTGGATTTAGCGGAAAACACTAGAGCAGTGTCATCGGCATAAGATATTATTATTCCATTATGTAGACCTATACTGCAAAGGTTGTTTATGTAGATTAAAAATAATGTCGGGGCCAAAATACTACCTTGCGATATACCAAAAATACTACTTTTTATCTCAGAACTAGTGTACTGTCCTATTTTAACACATTGATAGCGGTCACTAAGATAATCAGAGAATAAAGAAAGTTGCTCTCCTCTTATACCAAGTGTTTCAAGCTTTTGCAATAATATAGAGCAAGAAATAGCGTCGAAGGCCCTAGCGAGGTCCAAAAAGATCCCTATAGTGTGAAAGCCATTATCTAAATTAATACTTATATACTCTGTCAGCCTGTGAACTGCTTGGTTAGTTGATCTGTTAGTTCTAAATCCGTATTGGTTATTGGAAAGCAATTTGTTAGTTTCTAGATATTTTATTAGTCGACTGTTTATAATTTTTTCTAAAATCTTAGACCGTCCTGTTAGTACAAAAATGGGTCTATAGTTGTTAACACATTTCTTATCTCCCGCTTTGTACACCGGTGTAACTACAGCTTTTTTAAGCAATTTGGGGAATATTCCGTTTGACAAACACGACTGAAAAATATGGGTTAAAGGAGGAGCAAGAAAGTGTTTAAATCTTTTTAGTATATTATTATTAATGCCATCCCACCCAACAGCAGAGTTGTCTTTTAAACCGCTAATAATTCCTAAAATTTCATTGACATCAGTGTCCAAGTTTATGGTCAGATACAAATAAGTTATGGAGATAAAAGTTGCCGATCAATCGCATGAAAGCTAAAATTAGGTGAAAGTGAGGTTAGAATGACCTGTCTGATATCAATCTCTAGCATTATTGGGAATGACAGCTCACTGCAGGTACACTTCGTCTCAAAGGAGGAAGCGGAGCGCATGAGGGGGCGGGAATCCCAGCGCCCTCACGCCACTAGCCACCGCAGGACACGCCCTGGTCGGGAGACAACATCGAACTCCCGGCCACCGTAGGCGCAGGCTTGCGGGCGGTGAGCAGTGGGCAGCTCGCCGCCCGGTAAGGACCAGGCCCGATTCGACGCCGCGTTGTGTTTCACGCGCGCCTCTAAGAGATGTCAGCACATCGTGACGGGGTCGGCGAAGACCGATGCCTCCTGGGCCAGGGTTGCATGTTGCTGAATAAAGAAACCGTGGCCATGGCCTACAGGCAAGTGAAGGAACACGGGTGGGTTTTAGTCAGTAAAAGTCTGACATCGCTCCGCCCAGAGCGGGAGAGGTCATTTGATGATTTCCCATCCCAAACAAAAAAAAGATACACTTCGTCTTAGTTTTCACGATGAGATTACAGATTCGCACTAAAAGAATATACATATTATACCAGCAGCCCGGTACGTGCTTCGCTACGTATAAAGTGAAATAATAAAGATAAATTGAAACATCAAATTCATTTATACAACGTGTAACAAAAAGGGTATATACATACCAAGGGTATGGCATCTTTAGATGATATCAAACGATATCGGAAGGGTATCAACTCAAAATAAAATACTCAAAAAATTGGTACCAAATTTTCGGTTTCGTGTTTCTTAAAATCAAATCATAACAAACGTGGCAGCACACTACATACGTTAATAACTAGTCGTTACCCGTCACGTTACTTGCCAAAATCCGACAAATGTCGTCAATATCTCTGTGCGACTGGTATGATAGTAGCCTATCACAAGCGGTGTTTTTCCTCATAACTTCCTAACATAAAGAGATAGGATTAAAAAACCCTTCCAATATCGTTTGATAGCATGTAAAGATGCCGTGCCTTTGTTATGTATATACCCTTTATGTTACACGTTGTATAAACAAAAAAATATATTATTAATTGCCAGCTTTTTTTAAAACTTAATCTAAAACATTTTAATAAACATTTTTTTTAAATTTTTAGCATCAATAAACAAACAAAGCAATGATTATTCATTATCGCCGCCAATTTTCTGTAATCGAAGCACACATGCTTCTTCTTGTACCGTCAACACTGAAAAAAGTGTCAATTTGACAGCACAATCCCCATCTCAAAAAAGTATCTATTCAAAATAATCCATCATTTATTGAATTCATTTGTTACCAAGAATGTGATAAATGAAGAACCGCTAGACCGATTTTGTGCAAACTTCACATAAACCATCTACTAAATGGTTCAAATAAAGCCTAAACATTTGGTTTGGATAGGCAAGCCCGTTATAAAACAACAACGAAAACTGAGATTAATTTTTATATATTTAAGAAGATAACTTCCAGATAAAACAAATGACAATAGCTATTACTGTTACAATCGCAGTACGACTATTATAATCTGCCGCTTGAAAACTCCTTTTATCATCAACTTTAGCAGTATTGTTCCCATTCCAACATAGAATATAGAACTTCCTTAAAGTAATAACAAGGAAACAGAGACAGTACTCAAAGAGAAAATGCAAATTGTGTCAATGTTGTCGACACGGCAACAGAAGTTTTGTAAAGTTGTGTAGAACAGTTCTGTCAAAGTATTCTGGAGTACAGTTTTAGCAATGATACAGCTATGTCCTCGTACATAATTAAATTTAGAACGCAAATGGATATGGAATAGGGAATAGTTATGGAGGAAGAGTACTTTTCGTATTCTCATATAAAATATTAATGTAACGTAAGTAAGTAATGTAAGTAGATGGATTTATTTATCAAATCGGCTGTTTTACAAAACCACATGCTGTTTTACAAAACAGATTCGTTAGTAAAACAGATGATTATAATGTTTTGTCACATTTATCAACATTGCTGGCAACGTTTAGACGTAATGCAGATTGGCATTTCTGCCGTCGTAATACATTCGGTCGACAAAGTATGCACAGACAGCTGGTTCAGTGTTCGAATTTGCTGTCGATCCTTTACATCATATTTCTTTTTTTTTTTTTCCTTTTTTTCACGTGGCGAAAGAAGTTACAATTTTCGTTTGACCCAGTACTCACCACTGCTAACAACATTCGCTAAAGCAGACCCAAGATCGTCACGTGTACAGATAATAAAAGTTTTATTTTGCATACCTCATACAAAATATTACATACTTTTAAACATGCACAAGTTTCCAAGAAATGTTTCACAAAGGTATCATCAGCTTTTAGCGAGTCCTGGCGAAATCATCATTTCAGCCAAAAAAACGTCCACTGCTGGACATAGGCCTCCCCCAAGGTACTCCACGAGAACCTGTCCTGCGCCTCCCGCATCCAGCGGTTTCCCGCGACCTTCACCAGGTCGTCGGTCCACCTTGTCGGGAGCCTACCCACGCTACGTCTTCCGGTGCGTGGTCGCCACTCGAGACCCGTCGGCCCCATCGGGCATCGGTCCTACGGGCAATGTGTCCAGCCCACACTTTAGTGTTGCAATTATTCGGGCTATGTCGGTTACTCTGTGCATCGCCTCATTCAGATTAAATTAGCTAGAACAAAAGGACCGACTTACAAAAAAAAAAAAATATTCACACACACGCCACATAATTCAGAAACCGCAAATTAAATGATGAATGAATTTCCCTAAGCAAACTTTCATCTTATTCGCCGCCCTTATTGGTGAGATGACAACCAAAGAATTTACGTGCCCCTAAAGATTATCCTTTTAAAGATATACGGCTATCAGTTAATCCTGTATCACTTTGGAAAGAAAATAAGGAAAATCTCTCAACAGATGCATCCGTAGGGAGCGGGTTGTGTTTGTTTGTGGGTGTGGGTTGTTGGTGTGTGCGTTAGAGCCAATTTTTGTGTACGTCCCGCTTCAGGGACTAGATTTATAGGCGGGCGAGAGACGTCGAATTGTTAGGTATGGTTCATTGGTAGCGGGTTCTGTCAAATTTTCTAGGAGAAAACTGCTTTAGCGACGTTGAGTACGTCTGTTGGATCGGGGAAAAGCATTCAATTTACGTGAGCGTCACCGACCCAACACCGTGATGGTTTTTAGGGTTCCGTACCTCAAAAGGAAAAAACGGAACCCTTATAGGATCACTTTGTTGTCCGTCTGTCTGTCTGTCTGTCTGTCTGTCTGTCTGTCTGTCAAGACCCTTTATCTCAAGAACGTGTGGACGTATAAAGCTGAAATTCACATGAAATACTCGGTTCTATTGTCCCTTTAACCTGTGAAAATATCAAACTTCTAAGCCAAGCCAATCAAAAGATACAGCCGATATGTCGATATTTTCAACAAATTTTCGACACTCGCAAAGGAATCAAAACCTACAGGATACTTCCCGTAAACTCAGAATCTTGAAATTTGGCATGAAGGATTGCCATATAATGCAAATATAGGAAAAATTGCGAAAATCTCATTTTTTTAGTTATATAATATAATAAACATATTTTAATAAAATGGAACTTACTACCTTATTTCTCACGAACGAATAAAGTTATCAAATTGAAATTTATACCAAATACCTAGGTCTATTGTCCCTTTAAGCTGTGAAAATATCAAACTTCTAAGCCAAGCCAATCAAAAGATACAGCCGATATGTCGATATTTTCAACAAATTTTCGACACTCGCAAAGGAATCAAAACCTACAGGATACTTCCCGTAAACTCAGAATCTTGAAATTTGGCATGAAGGATTGCCATATAATGCAAATATAGGAAAAATTGGAAAATCACATTTTTTTAGTTATATAATATAATAAACATATTTTAATAAAACGAAACTTACTACCTTATTTCTCACGAACTAATAAAGGTATCAAATTGAAACTTATACCAACTACCTAGCTCTATTGTCCCTTTAAGCAGTGTAAAACTCAAACTTCTACGTTAAAGCGATCAAAAGATACAGCAGTTTATACCGACACCTTAGACGAATTTCCGTCACACGCTAGGGAATCAAAACCTACAAGCAAAGACATTAAAATTATATTTACAATAGATAGGACATCACGAACAAAATCGTAAGCCAATACTTTTATCGACTTGGTTAAAAGGCGCTCAGTCTAGTCTGCGCGACAGGACGTAATTTGTGTCCACCAAGAATAAACATTTTCTAAGGAAATATGCCATGTTGCGCTTTGTGTTACTGTACATCTCGTTATAGTAAAACGACTGGACCTAACTTCGGAATGTTTTTCTATGAATTATTTATATTTCGTCTGCAATTCAAATTTTAAAAAAAAATCTTAAATAGTTCTAGAAAAAAAATTTTTTACAAAAAAACAACCGACTTCTAAAAACCACTACCAAGTGAAAAATAACTAATTTCGGAAGTCGGTGTCTTTGGTTTTTGTATATTAGTTTTTGACACCGACTTCCGAAAGTAGTTATTTTTCACTTTGTAGTGGTTTTTAGAAGTCGGTTGTTTTTTTGTAAAAAAGTTTTTATTTTACACTTTTTAGTTGTGAAAAGTAGGTACTATGTATTCAGTTACACCCGGTCAGACTGGAAGCTGACGCAAATATAGTTGGGAAATGACGTAATTTTGTTTACTTTAATTTTTACCCGTAATTTTGAAGAATTCTCTCGACTGCCTATGGTCTTCATCATCAGATTAACTGCAGACCATTATTTTAACCCAATGGGTGCAAAGTTCTCATCAATATAAATGAATTAAAACCAAACACAAAGTAGCTACTGCAAACCGTTGAGGAGTTCCCGGAACTGGCCTTTGTCTTCATCATCAGAGCTCTTATGACAGTCACAACCCATCTAGGTGTAAAGTTCTTATCAATACAAATTAATCAAGCCCAAACACAAGGCAGCTGCTGTGAATTGTTGAGGAGTTCCTTCGACTGTCTCCCGGTTCCATCATCAGATCTACTCCAGAACTTTATCAAATTGTAGTGCTTTAAAATACCTAATGAAAATACTAAGAAATGCACTAATCGCCCCTACGATTTTTGAAAGTTCCCCTTGATTTCTCTGGTCTTCCATCATCAGACCCTGATCTCCTTATCATGGGACCACCTTGGGAATGTCTTCTTTCCAACAAAAAAAGAATTATCAAAATCGGTACATAAACGACGAAGTTATGCGCGAACAAACATAAAAAAAAAGCATATATACGGTCGAATTGAGTAACCTCCTCCTTTTTGAAGTCGGTTAAAAAATTCCATTATTGTAATAAGCGCCCTCTATTGTTGAGTAGTTTTACTATTTTCTTGTAGAGATGTAGTAATGTTGTTTATCGATTTAGTTATCGATAATACTTATTAAGATGAATACATTTTGTTGTATTTTATTGACATTTAAAATATAGCTAAATAAACTTAAAATATTACTATATTTCAAGTTTATTTATTATTAACTCTATTTAAACATAATCATATCATATTAATAAACAAAATTGAATGAACAATTACTATTCATTTATCTAGGTTTTTGTTATTTTTGGTTTCCGAATAAAAATAATGTTGTAGGGAAAAAGTGGATACGATTTGTCCAGATAGACCGTAGAGAAGAAAATTGGCTTCCGTCTCATTCGTCGAAATTATGCTCAATGCATTTTAAAAGAGAAGTTATCTACTTTGGAAAGACTTGTCGATCAAATTTAAAAAAAAAAACGAACGGTACCTTGTATTAGAAATGAAATAGTAAGTTATTAATTTCAGTACTTTTCTACTTAACCGTAAAAATTGGAATAAAATTTACGGTGAAGTGGATAAGTACATAGAGATTACATAACTTATTTCTAATGAAATATATCCATAAAATATGTAGGTACGTATATGTAGTACAATGATTGTGAGCTACTTTGTGATTTTGAGGATTCCGAACCTAAAAGGTAAAACGAACCCTATTCATGAGACTTCTCTGTTCGTCTGTCCGTCTGTCACCAGGCTGTATCTCATAAACCGTAATAGCGAGACAGTTGTAATTTCCAGAGATTGTGTAAGTATTTCTGTTGCCGCTATAACAACAAGTACTAAGAATAAAAATAATAAAATATTTAAGGGCAAAAATTCACGTTTTTTGTATGGGAGCCCCATACGAAAAACGTGAATTATTGCCGTTTTTTGCTCCATGTTAATAACGGAAACAGATAGACGCTTAAAATATTCGCAGAATATTTGATTATATATTCAAATTACAAATAAATAATTAAAATAAATCAAATACTGAAGGCGGGCTCCCATACAATAACCGTGATTTTTTTGCTGTTTTTAAAGATAATGGCGTACGTATCTGGTAAAGGTCTTGCTCCAGCAGACTACCATTTATGTCGTGATTTGGACAATTATCTACGTGACAAGAAGTTTTCTTCCCAGGAGGCAGTTCTGCTTTCACACAGTTTGTGCAGTCTAGATCCTCAGAGTTCTATCACAAAGGCATAAACGACCTTCCTATATATTGATTATAAATGAATTATTTAAAAATTAAAAAATAAGCAATTATTTAGATTTTCAGTACTAATCGGCAATTTTAAACTTTAACGCCTATTATATTAAAAGAATTATATAAATAAGAAACTTGTAAACTTAAAATTACCCCATAATTATTCTGCTTCCTAATTTTTTGTTTCAAGCTATCATAATGCGACAAAACATCGTCGTAGTAACTTCTTTGAATATTATCGATAACTTTATATCGAAATGATACAAACCCTACCACAATTTTTTGCATTGCCATTGAAAAATTGCAAACAAACGTGTAAAAAGAATAATTTTGCTAAAAACGAAATGCAAACGAAAATTACAAAACAAAATGCGCTTTATGGCCTAAAAGGTCTGTTACACTCAAAAATCGCAATAAACTGAGCGTTAAAATAATTCGTAAGCATAAAACATCTAAAATGCCAATAGACGGTGTCACGGTAAATGAATAGTAGCGAATAAAATTCTAAAACAGTTTTTGTTTGTACAAGACAAGTTTCACTTAATTTGTTTACTTTTCAATATTTATTTACCCGATTTGAACTATACTAGGGTATTAAATCGGATGTGGCAACATAGACCACACTGGCCACCTACCGGGCAATAGCTGAATATATTTTATATAAACTTATTTCATTTTTACTATTTGATGTCTCCGATTGTCGATCTAATTTTGCTATATTGTACTAGATGGCGGAACTGAGCCATGAGATTACAGTCTCTATATATCGTAAATCTCTTTGCCTACAAGGTACCTCCCGTGAACTCAGAATCTTGAAATTCGGCACGAAGCAACGTTATATTATAGTACAGACAGATAAAGGAAAAATTGTGAAAATGATAAATTTGAAGTTACATAAAATATTATTTTTGCTTTTTTTTTAATATAAACCAGCGCTTGGCCGCAATCCTGCCTGATGGTAAGCAGTGACGCAATCGTTGATGGTAAAGCGCACTAGTTTGTAACAACGTAAGGGTGGAAACCAGCCGTACGACGGGTCGTCCGCTGGTGGAACGGAGATGGGGGAATTAAATCATGCAATTTTTCACATGAACGCGTAGAGATATTAAAGTTGAAATTCATATCCAACACTTCTTAAATCTAATTGCCTCTAAACTGTGAAAAATTCTAAATCAATGCTAGTATTATAAATGCGAAAGTAACTCTGTCTGTCTGTTACGCTTTCTCGCCTAAACCTCTCAACCGATTTTGATAAAGTTTGGCACAGACAATCTTTAGACCCTGAGAAAGAACATAGGCTACCTTTTATCCCGGAAAAATTTGATGTTCTCGAGGGGAATTTAAACAGCGCGATATAACCGAACTCCACGCGGGCGTAGCCACTGGCGGAAGGCTAGTACGTCATAAATTGTAAACCGCTACGTTTGTACGGCGGAACCCTCGGTGTGCGAGTCCGACTCGCATTTGGCCGGTTTTTTTTACTTTGTGTGTATTCTATGTTTTATTTAAGTCGGTCAGTCACACGTCTGTTAATATTTTTTTTTACATAAAGCCGCGGCACCGTCCACTCGTCGCGTCGTGATTAATTTAGTAAAAAGTGCATTTAGTAAATACTTCATAAAGAACATTGAAATAACGCAGCATAGTGGCCACATCATGACTTTGCCTCAAACTTCCCTCACAAACGGTTCACGTGGCCGTCTTTTTCAACTGTCATTGGCGATATCCGCCATTATTGTGAAATAAAATTTTCAAAGAATTTCGATAATTTGTTACACGTGTTATTGACAGAATTGTGGTATCTATTCCTCAGAGGCCGTTGATCGAGAGTTGAGGTTGAATCTCACCTTGAAAAAAGAAGAAGAAGATATGTGAAGATGGTCACCCAGCCATAGACTAAACACAGCAAGCGTAGCTTAATCTTATCATTCAAAAGTAAAGTAAAAGTAGAAGTCATTTAAAATCAGCACTCTTTAAACGTCAATATTACATAAGACAGTCCCTCCAAAACGCCTGCCCCTTCGCCACTTCTTAGTGCTATCACTGGGAAGAAGAAGTGGCGGAAGAAACTCCTCAGCAGCACATTTCTGCACATGTCTGTTCATTTGATAAACACACATGACTTTATACTATAGCATGTATAGTAATGAACACAAGAAAACACAACAACAGCAATGAAATTATTTACCATATGCCAGGTAGTCACCTCAAAATACCAGCAAAGCAAAATAATTAAAATATCATTAAAATGGAAATGTAAATAAGTAAAAACTTATTATCTAAATAAAAGCCCCAGGTATAAAGTGCGTGACATCTTACATATTTATGCATTGTAAAAAAAGATAATTATATGAACTCATATTCGATCTAAGCAGCTGTTATATGTAATACTAGCGGCCGCCAGCGACTTCGTTCACGTGGAGTTGGTTATGCTCCGTTCCAATTGGTCGCA
Source organism: Sesamia nonagrioides (assembly GCA_017933935.1). Classification (NCBI taxonomy): domain Eukaryota; kingdom Metazoa; phylum Arthropoda; class Insecta; order Lepidoptera; family Noctuidae; genus Sesamia; species Sesamia nonagrioides. The sequence goes on from JADWQK010002158.1 coordinate 150,128, forward strand.
GCGTGATTTTATATAGCCTAAAGCCTTCCTGGATTAATGGGCTATCCAACGCAAAAAGAATTTTTCAAATCGTACCAGTAGTTCCTGAGATTAGCGCGTTCAAACAAACAAACAAACTCTTCCAGCTTTATATATTAGTAAGATTTAGCTTCAAACTTCCTTTTTACCTGCAAACATACCTGCGATACAAGAAAAGTTACAGTAAAGTCCAACTTTTAAATAAACCCCCGCTAACACAACCACCGCGCCCGAATCACGCGTGGGACTTAAACGACACCGCAGCTGACTGTTGTTGTATAATTTACGACATCAATTCCCGAACTCACACGCACCGTGCGTGCGATTTCTCACTGTTTTACGTACACTTGGTTTATGTGCCGTCGTGCGGGATTAAAATGTCTCGGAGTTATGTTGGGGTGTTTATCTAAAGCTGCCTTTTCACTTAGCGTTCTGTACGGTGAGCAAGATTTGTTCGCGCGGTAAATGAAAATTCTTGAGCGAGTGAACACGTTTTCTCGCTGATGATTGGTTGGAATTGGCGAACCAATGTTTGTTCGCTCATTCATTCAGTGGAAATGACACACTTACACTTCAGTCACTCATCGTCTATAGAAAAGGGAGGATCCTCCGACCAGACTGGGATTGTCTGGCAGGCGCTTTGACCACCGGTTGATGTCGCGAACTTGTATGCGTGTTAGTTGCACAGAAAACTCTGCTTGTGAGATGCAGGATTCGCGTGACGTCATAACGACGCGTTGTTCGCATGTAGTAGGTAACGCTACACTCTCATCGGCGAGCGAGTAGTCGCTCTGTGCATTTGCTCGACGCTGGGCGTGCTTGATTCGGATCCATTTTTTAAAATGAAATTTTCTATAGACTGTTGAGCACTTTTGTTAGATGGGGAAAAATCACGTGAGTATGACCGACCCGATACTGTGATTGCTACAGCGATATATTATGTATATCTACTGTGTATGTACTACAATATGTAAAGATAACCCCGTCCGACTCAAAAGAATAATAAAGGTTAGGTATACACATGACATGAAATGAATGAATGAATACACATGATCAAATAAAATATGAAATTTTACATAATTATCATAGTAACAATACTAATGTATTTTGAAATAATCTTTTTTTTCCGCGAGTTGATTCCAACTTCCCCAAAATTTAGTAATTTTTAAAAGTGACAACACCGTTTTTGTCTGTATTATTATGAGTGATGCAATCACGTGCAGCGTGCCCTACCCCCCTATACTGCACATGTGATAAGTTACCTTGCTTTTTTTAAATAATATTAATTTTTTTAGGGTTTTTTTTTTTATTAACCCGGATTTGTAAGCATTATTAGAATCAGTTAACGATACCTAACAATACTTTCCCGGACGGACAGGGTTTTCTTTACATACATATTGTTTAATAAATATATAATGATGATTTCAGTTTCACTCTATTAACTGCTAAGTTCTTGTAAATTACACATTACATTACAGTTTTTGTACATTCTACGCGAACATGATGGATAATAAAAAAAAGCTTTAACGTAATTTAAAGTTATTATGTGATAATAAATATCTACAAATAAAATATTTACAAATAATATAACGCACTCAGGCTAGTTTGAGCGACGAACTTCACTGGCAGGCTGGCAGGTAGTAACTGGATGAGATTTCCCGAAAATCGAGTTGAATGGTGTTAAATAGGAGAGAGGCCTATGTCCAGCAGTGTACTGTTATAGGCTGATGATGATGATGATAATAACATGATTACAGCCTACTCCATTATCCACTTCTTAATAATACTAAACTACGGTAGAAAGAGTGCCACTAGATTACCATTACAAATTACACTATATCCATACTATATATTAATATTATAAATGCGAAAGTATCTCTGTCTGTCTGTCTGTCCGGCTTTCACGCCAAAACTACTGAACCGATTGTAATTAAATTTGGTACACAGATAGTCTAGAGCCGGAGAAAGGACATAGGCTATATAACATCCCGCTGTGACCAATAGGAGCGGAGCAGTAACAAAAAATGTTGCGAAAATGGGAGCTAACGCGGCCGTACATATTGCTCCCATTATTTTAACAGACGCTTATTTAATATCAACTGAGCTCTTTTTAATTTACGGAAACCACCGCTCTTTAAACTGAAGTCCAAGCGGACGGAGTCACGGGAAACAGCTAGTCTGATATAAGATCATAAATAATTGACTATAGTACAAATAAAACACAATCATTATCATCACCATTTCATCTGAAAGACGTCGAAGCAAGGGCTTTCATTTTGACAGTTCAACAATATTCATTGCATTATCTACTTTGTTGAGCAAACAAATTTTTCAAACTTATGAAGCAGTGGATTAACATTATCGTTTAAAATTATTCAGATTGTGATTGAGGAGTGAGTGAAGTGTGCAATATGTGAGTTAACGTGCACGTCTTTTTGCATCGTTCTCAAATGGATAAATTCAATATGAATTATGTAATCAAATAATTGTGGTGGTTGTGTGTGGTAGCCTAATATAGTCATGGTGCCCTAGTGGTTAAAACACCAGCCTCTCAAGTATGAGTGTGCAGGTTCGATTCCAGGTCAGACAAGAGCCAATGTAACTTTTCTTAAGTTATGTACTTTCTAAGTATATCTTTGGCACCAATGACTGATTACAGGGTAAAGGAAAACATCTTGAAGAAACCTGGACTTTAAGTCTGAAATCGCCAACCCGCATTGAGCAAGCGTGGTGATTACGCTCAATCCTTCTCTGTATGAGAGGAGACCTGTGCCCAGCAGTAGGACGATAAAAAGGTTGATGATGAATCGAATAATTTGTAAAATAAAATATGATTTTAAAATAGTGACCGTTGAGTTTCTTACTCGTTCTTCTCCAGAGAGACTTAATATTTGGAATGCGCGACTAGCTTTATTTTACTGAATGACCTAGCCTGTCGGTGTTCTATAGAATGCATTTTGGAGAGTGTGCGAGGGAATTGCATGATTTAATTCCCCCATCTCCGTTCCATCATAGGACAACCCGTCGTATGGCAAGTTTTCACCCTTGCTTGTTGACACCACAACGATCTGAAAAAAGCGATTCGCCTCTTCTTTTATACCGCGTACATCGAGGGACTGGCACAATTTGCCAGCGACTAGAGTGAATAGGCTCTTAATAAACTAGCGTGCTTTACCATCAACGATTGCCTCACTAGTTACCATCAGGCGGTTTATAATATACTAGCATTCCGCCCGCGGCTTCGGCTGCATGGAGTTCGGTTATATCGCGCTTTTTAGATTTCCCTCGGGAATATCAAATTTTTCCGGGATAAAATACCCTATTGTTTAATCCGGACTTCTAACTTTACGTCTGCAAAATTTCAAAGCAATCGGTTCAGTAGTTACGGCGTGAATGTGGAACAAACAACCAAACTCACTTTCCCGTTTATAATATTAGTAAATTGAAATAAATGCTTTGATTTTGTGTTTAGAACTCTTGTTAGATTTCTCGTTATTAGTGCAAACAGGAGGTACGATGCTCGTAAATCTATTCGGCGACATGCAAAAGTCAAGAACTTGTCAAAATATACGGATATTAGAGATATTTTGGCAGATTGAAACAGATCAGAGTGTCAACGTTCTTAAAAATACGAGAATTTTCCCTTAGATGTCTGTTTGTGTAAAGTAAACATTGGCAGAATAGCAAGTTTGCTCAAGACAAAATGTTCGATCTGCAGGGTATTGAAAATGTGGCTCTAAGAAGTCTCATGGCATGAATTTCGTGGTCGTCAGTTGTTCCATGATTGAAAGCGTTAGCGTGTATTAATTTTGGAGTTTGATTTTTGTTTTCTTATTTTTTAACCAACTTCAAAAAGGAGGAGGTTACTCAATTCGACCGTATATATGCTTTTTTTTATGTTTGTTCGCGCATATCTTTGTCGTTTATGAACCGATTTTGATAATTCTTTTTCTGTTGGAAAGAAGACGTTCCCAAGGTGGTCCCATGATAAGGATATCAGGGTTTGATGGTGGAAAACCGAAAAAAAACAAGGGGAACTTTCAAAAATTGCAGGAGCGACTAGTGCATTTCTTAGCATTTTCATTAAGTATTTTAAAGCACTATAATTTAATAAAGGTCGTAGAGGAGTAGATCTGATGATGGAGCCGGGAGACAGTCCAAGGAACTCCTCAACAATTCACAGCAGCTACCTTGTGTTTGGGCTCGATTAATTTGTATTGATAAGAACTTTACACCTTGATAGGTTGTGACTGTCATAAGAGCTCTGATGATGAAGACAAAGGCCAGTTCCGGGAACTCCTCAACGGTTTACAGTAGCTACTTTGTGGTTGGACTTCATTCATTTATATTGATGAGACCTTTGCACCCATTGGGTTAAAATAATGGTCTGCAGTAAATTTGATGATGAAGATGACGGGTAAAAATTAAAGTACCTAAACAAAATTACGTCGTCTTCCAACTATATTTGCGTCAGCTTCCAGTCTGATCGGATGCAACTGAATTCATAGTACTTTTAACAACTAAAAAGTGTAAAATAAAAACTTTGTTACAAAAGAACAACCGACTTCCAAAAACCACTACAAAGTGAAAAATAACTAATTTCGGAAGTCGGTGTCTTTGGTTTTGTATATTCGTTTTTTGACACCGACTTCCGAAATTAGTTATTTTTCACTTTGTAGTGGTTTTTGGAAGTCGGTTGTTCTTTTGTAAAAAAGTTTTTTTAAAGATTTTGAATGTCAAAAAACACATTTTTCTTTTCTAGGGTAACCTCCTTGGAACATGAAGTAATGTTTAGATAAATATTTTAAAAATTTGCTTCTGAAATAGATATAAATAACAAGCTGTTACCTACAACTTCGTTCGCGTCAATTTCTGTTATAATGATCGCCATTAAGAAATTTCATATCATATTTTTTGGGTAACTTGAACCGTACGCACCGCACACAATGGGGCTTCCATTGGAGGGAAGAATAATTTTCCTAGTTTTTTCCACTTATTCTTAAGTCTTATTAGTCGCAGCGTGATATGTTGACTATCCAATACATCATCATCATCATTTTCAACCGAAAGACGTCCACTGCTGAACATAGGCCTCCCCCAAGGATCTCCACGATGAGCGGTCCTGCGCTTTCCGCATCCAGCGGTTTCCCGCGACCTTCACCAGGTCGTCGGTACCCACGCTGCGTCTTCCGGTGCGTGGTCACCACTCGAGAACCCGTCGACCCCATCGAGCAACTCGGTTAGCTATGTCGGTTACTCTCGTTCTTCTACGGATCTCCTCATTGCTAATTTGGTCACGCAGTGAAACCGGGAGCATAGCCCTCTCCACAGCCCTTTGAGTGACATTGAATTTTCTTATAAGGCCCATTTCCAATACAAATAATAATCAAAAATATTTTTTCTATTCGAACCTTTAGTTCCATATGTACGTTCAAACAAACAAACTCTTTAGCGTTATAATAAAAAATCAGCCTGTAATGTTCTCACTCCTGGGCAGACCTGGGTCACAGGCATCCTCTCGGTGAGAGGGAGTGGGTCGTTATGTACCAAACGGGCCAAGTGTGGGTTGGTATATGTCACATATTATCTTCTAAGTTTTGCTTCTGAGACATGTCGGTTTCCTCACTATATTTTCCTTCGCTTTGAGAGCAGTGGTGATGAAATAATTTACATAAAGAAAACGCCTGACGGGGTTCGAACTTACAACCTATAAATCGCGGCCAACACCACTAGGCCATCGCTGCTCTAGCAGCGTTAAAATATCAATGAAGATTACTCCACATTACACATCATTACACACCTGTATAAGTATACATATACAATGCGATTTTTTGTTTATGCGAAATCTGAATATAGTTTGTTCAGAATAAGCAACTGAATCGATTCCAATCATTTTTACACCATGTTATATTTTTTCACAAATACATTTAGAAACTGTTGCAGTGTGGTTACTGAGCGCGCTACGCAGCTTACGCGTGCGCATGCCTGCGCTCAGCTGACGCCACAGGACGATGCACCCGGCCCGCCCGCCCCAACGGAGCGTGGGCCATATTTTTGTTGGGACAACCAAGTAGGATAACAAGCTCATAACTTTGTGGTTTTTCATGACATCTTTTTGAAATTTTGTACATAGATCCTTTACTTAAAAATACTGGACACGTGTTTCGGGTTTCGCATAGCAAAAAATAATGTTTTTTTTTTTTACAAATTATAAACCAGCGCTTGACCGCAATCCTGCCTGATGGTAAGCAGTAACGCAATCGTTGATGGTAAAGCGCACTAGTTTATTAAGAGCCTATTCACTCTAGCCTTGAAGACACTCCAATCGTAGTCCGACGGAAACACCGCCGCTGGCAAATTGTTCCAGTCCCTCGATGTACGCGGTATAAAGGAGGAGGCGAAACGCTTCGTCCGGATCGTAGTGGTGTTAACAACGTAAGGGTGGAAACCAGCCGTACGACGGGTCGTCCGCTGGTGGAACGGAGATGGGGAATTAAATCATGCAATTCCATCGCACACTCCCCGAAATGCATCCTATAGAACACCGAAAGGCTGGCTACTCTACGCCTGTGCTCTATACTTGGCATTATACAAAAGCGGTTCACTTATTTATTTTGATTAAAAGTTTGTGTTGCTATGAACAAAGCATCATCGGCCCCTGACAAGGTGATCCGACGACCTGGTGAATGACGCGGGAAACCGCTGGATGCCGGAGGCGCACGACCAGTCTTCGTGAAGATACTTGGGGGAGGCCTATGTCCAGCTGTGGACGTCTTTCTGCTGAAATGATGATGATGATGATGAACAAAGCATTTTTGAACCCATAAGTTGTTGCGATGTGTCATGTTTCTATGATCTATGATTTATATGACATGTTTTTCGTTGTTTCGTGCAAAAAAATCGCTGTCATAAGTTTCCAAGTGTTGACATATTAGTGCGTGTGACTACACACTTGATATATCCACACGCCATAAGTCATATGTCATGCCACAAACACATTGGTTGAAGTAGATACAAAAACGAACAGCCGGAAGACGGTGATAAATTTCAGCCGAAATAAATTGCTAGCCAATGAAATCTCATTCTTCAAAGGTCAAAGAGCACATTTTCACATGTTAAAGTAACAGAAAAAGAAAACGGTTCCCTATAATATCGCCACATTCCTCATTGCCACGCCAAGAGAACGCAATCTGAAGCAATTTCCTCTAATATTGCCCAACCTTTCCTTTACAGGCATATCGTTATCCCAGCAATATGTCGGGGACCGCAATTTGGGAAGGGATTCGGTGATCAGGTTATGATGTAGTAGCTCTTCAGAGGTCACACACATAGACATGACATGTGTCAGTTCAGATGAGAGTTTTTAGAGCGTCGTAAGTCGAGGGCTAACGAGGCAAAAGGTTGAAGATCCAAGATTTGTTACTATAAGTAGCACAAATCTGACTGTTTTATAAGTAGTACAAATCTGACTCTTTTATGTTATTCCTAGCCTTTTATAAAATGCTATGTCTCAAGTCTCAAACTTATTGTCAATTCTTATAACTAAAGGTTATTTTTTTTACTTTTTGTTAAGACTTAAAAATGTGTCTTAATCTGTGCCCTAGTTGCTTAACACATAGTTAATCTAAATTTTAATTATTTAGATTATGCCATAGATTATGATTAGATTATGCATTACGCCATATGTTCGAAAAATATGTCTCCTCATCAACGTAAATAACGCAATGAATGTTGTAAAACTGTCAAAATGAAACCCATTTCTACAGACAGTAACAAATAAATATATACGGACAAATCACACAGATTGAGCTAGCCACAAGTTCGAGACTTTTGTTATGGGATACCAACTCAACGATACTATATTTATAATAGATACATATATAGATAAACATCCAAAACCCAGGCCAATCAGGAAAAGATCGTTTTCCATCATGACCTGGCCGGGCATCGAACCCAGGGCCTCCACGTCGCAGGTAGGCGTGTTGACCGCTGCGCCACAGAAGACTCATCTCTCATTCACTGACAGTGTGTTACGTAATTACAATGTGTACGTATGTATACGAATTGTAACAATTAGCAGTATTTAACTAACCCAACGTTAATCAACTAAGAACATACGAAACCCTATTATGTACACAGCAGGAAATCATTAAGAAAAACAAAAGAAAATCAACCAAAGGCTAAAACAGCACGAAAATGGACAAATAAAAAAGTTCCTAAATCGGATCACAATCGAATCTGAAAGGTCCAGTCGACGTGAAGAATAAAAATTGTTCAGAGAAAGGATTTAAGATGAGAGGCCCTTAGAAGAATGACTTTACGAGTACCATATCAACGATATTGAGAGTTTCAGTTTAAATTTGTATGGGAAAACGGGTTTTGAATTGCTGTTATACATTTACTTTGGTTCGATAAGATTTTTGGCAAACCCCAATTATCTGATGAGACGGTAATCCGACATGAACGGGATAGCTCAGACGTAGGACCATTGGGTGTACCAAACTCCGTATTGCTTCTGAGAAATCCAAATGGGCCAAAATTATTATGATATTCATTTATAAAAATTTTATACTGTATCGACAAACGTACATTAGTTTTATACAACGTGTAACAAAAAGGGTATATATACACAGAGGAAATGGCATCTTTAGATGATATCAAACAATATCGGAAGGGTTTCAACTCAAAATAAAATACTCAAAAAATTGGTACCAAATTTTCGGTTTCGTGTGTTTCTTAAAATCAAATCATAATAAACGTGGCAGCACACTACATACGTTAATAACTACTCGTTATCCGTCACGTTACTTGCCAAAATCCGATAAATGTCTTCAATATATCTCTGTGCGACTAGTATGATAGTAGCCTATCACAGGCGGTGTTTTTCCTCATAACTTCCTAACATAAAGAGATAGTATGGAATTGCATGATTTAATTCCCCCATCCGTTCCACCAGCGGACGACCTGTCGTACGGCTGGTTTCCACCCTTACGTTGTTAACACCACTACGATCCGGACGAAGCGTTTCGCCTCCTCCTTTATACCGCGTACTTCGAGGGACTGGAATAGTTTGCCAGCGGCGGTGTTTCCGTCGGACTACAATTTGAGTGTCTTCAAGGCTAGAGTGAATAGGCTCTTAATAAACTAGTGCGCTTTACCATCAACGACTGCGTCACTGCTTACCATCAGGCAGGATTGCGGTCAAGCGCTAGTTTATAATATAATAATAAAAAAATAAAAAAAAGGATTATAAAACCCTTCCAATATCGTTTGATATCATGTAAAGATGCCATGGCTTTGTTATGTATATACCCTTTATGTTACACGTTGTATACATAATTAATTTGGATGACATAGCATAGCATCGATCATGCGCGACCTACATTTAATATTTCCTTATTTCATGTAAACTGTGTATGACAGTGAATTAAAGACACTCGCTAGTAAAGGTCGTTTTATCTTGACAACATCCACCACTTCCTACTAGCTGACATCATTTCATCTCAACATTGACATTCGTGTATCGTGGTCACACAACCTGCATATTGACATATGTGGTCACATATATTGACATTGCGTGTATGTGGTCACACAACCTGTGCATATTGACATTGCGTGTATGTGGTCACACCTGTGCATATTGACATTGGTGTATGTGGTCACACAACCTGTGCATATTGACATTGGTGTATGTGGTCACACAACCTGTGCATATTGACATTGCGTGTATGTGGTCACACAACCTGTGCATATTGACATTGCGTGTATGTGGTCACACAACCTGTGCATATTGACATTGCGTGTATGTGGTCACACAATCCCGTACATATACAAAATTAAAATACTGTATGCGAGCGTCTGTAGCGGACTTTTCTAGTCGGCTGTGGAATTTTCTACCATTTTTTTTAATAACTATGAAATTGACTAGTTGACAAAGAAAGAAGAACGGCTGATGACAGAACGGCGAAAAAGACATCGTAGAAGACTATTGTTAGTTAAAGTTCCATTTTCAGATTCTGTCAGATCTAAAGTGAATGAAAATTGATGAAATTCTATAGGATGCATTTTCGAGAGCGTGCGCGGGAATTGCATGACTTAATTCCCCCATCTCCATTCTATCATCGGACAAACCCTCGTACGGCGAGTACCCTAACATTCTAGACACCACTACGACCCGAACGCGTTTCGCCTCGTTTTTTATACCGCGTACATCGAGGAAGTGGAACAATTTGTTAGCGGCGGTATTTCCGTCCGACTACAATTTAAATGTCTTCAAGGCTAGAGTGGGAATAGGCTCTTAATAAACTAGCGGGATTTAAAATCAATGATTGTATCACTGCTTACCAACAGAAGGGATTGCGGTCTCGAATTAAACGGAAACGGTGCCCTTAAATGGATAGGAGAGAGAACTGACACTGTTCTTCTGAAGAGGTTCACTGAACTTCATGTTCGGGGGGTTTGATCGACATTTTGTAATTCCTAGTGATGTGCACATTCAATTAATTATTTTTTATTATGGACTTTTTTGTCTGAAAATAAACGATTTTTATTTTTTTATTTAAACAACGCCCAGAAGGCAAATTATCGTAATTTAAAATTTTCAAAATCCAGTCGTAATCTCCTCTAAACGACAAGTAAACGTCAAAATATGGAGAAATTAGAGGTATATTTGACAGTTTGGGATCAGACTGAATATTTTTAAAATGACTGGAATTACCTTTCAGTACAAAGCACAACCCATCACAAACCTACAAAATAAACACGTCGCTCCATCCACCGCATAATACAATCGCCTAATGTTTCGCATCGGCATTATAATGAGCAAATATCGAAGCCGAATTCCGGCAAAATGTCCCCGAATAGAAGCTAGGTATGGAGCATGCCCAATGAACATTGACATTACCATAATTAAAGCTCTGGCCACGCATTTGTCAACGCGCAAAATGTTGAATAAGTCACGTAAATGATGTTTTAACGCTCATAGCCTAGCATTGCTAGAAGTGGCTCGTGGCTAATTGGTTTATACTAGGCTAATAGCATGTTTGATTTTATGTAATTTTGGCTTACACTGTATGTGAAGAAGTCTCCATTTATGCCTAAAGTATAAGGCTCCGCTCATCCCTGACATTACAAAGTAGTAGCCATCAATTGGCGGAAATAAATTACCACAGTGGCGATCATGTCAGATGTGTGAATATTCTTTACAGATTGAAAACAGTAGAGTAATAGCGTAACACATTATCAGTAGGTAGCAATGGGTTTCATTTGGACAGTTCTACAACATTCATTGCGTTATTTAGGTTGTTGAGTAGTTATATTTTTAGAACATAATTATGGAGCAATGGATAAGCAATATGCTTCAAAATGATTCCAAATGAGAGTCGTATGTTGTTAATCCTTTGTAGGTAGAAGAATCTTTATGACAGACACCTGGGTTCTGATGTTCAAATTTCAGATACAATCGACAACCAATGAAATACAGAGACCGAAATCGTGAGGAAACCGGGATACCTACCTACCCTAAAACCAAAAATTCAATGACATTTCTAATTAAATTGAAAGTTAAAGTTAATATTTTTTCAAATTAGGCTGAGAATCAGTACCTTTCGAACGTTAGAATTACATAGGACAGTCTTCCAAAACAGCCAACCCTCAACAGAGTGAATATGATTATAATACACTAGTGCGCTTTACCATCAACGATTGAAACACTGCTTGCCATCAGGCGAGAACGCAGTCAAGCACTAGTTTATAATGAAAAATCTCCTCAGCAGCACAGAATATTTTTTTCCATATGTTAGGTAGCCACACCATTACACAAATACAATAAAACTATACTTACTCGTGTAAAAATTAATAACTAAAAATTAAAATTGCAAACAAAACTAATCTTCCTTCAGATATAAAGGGCTTGCATAATTAAACAAGATCAATTCTGTTTATGTTCACGGAGCTGCCACTAGAAGTCACAATTCAATTAAAGCACTAGTTAGCGTAAGTCTTTGCAACACCTCTTAAATTAGTAGTGTATAGTCCAAAAGGATAATAAAGGTTAGGTATACACATGACCAGATAAAATATGAAATTTTATATAATCATCATACCTACTAACAATACTAATGAATTTTGAAATAATCTTTTGTTTCCTCGAATTAATTCCAACTTCCCCATATTTGGTTTTATTTTTTTAAGTGACAACACCGTTTTGGCGAGTATTATTATGAGTGATGCGACCACGTGTCGCGTGCCCTGCCCCCCTTCGTCCGCGCACGTATGCTTACCGTATTGCCTACCGCACATGTATTAACTCGCCTCGCTTTTTCGAAATAATATTTATTTTTTTAGAATCTATATCCTAGTATTATGATCTACCGCCAGCTGTGTTGAGCGCTCGGTAACCACACTGCAACAATTTCTAAATGTAAAGGGTCTTTCAACAAGGACGGGTCGATGTTCAAAATGAATAAAACAAGATGTGTGTGAAATATTAACGAAATTTATTTTTTATTTGGAAGACCCATTTATGCCATTATAGATGGAATATAACATCGTTAAAATGTCCGCCACGGCTTCGTATGGTGGTGGCACGAATCCAAGAAGTCCAATTTCTTATGGCTTAAATTAAACAATATGGACGTGAACGACATGTGGTTCCAGCAAGGCGCTACTTGCCACACAGCGAACGACACAGTCATTCTGCATGAACGGTATGACAGTATCGGAAATAAAACCAAATCGAAAGGACCAAGAACGCTCTAATCCAATTTGTCATGTGGTTTAACTCTTCGGACATGAAGCCTCAGGCACGTGATGAGCAGGACCACAGGCAGCGCAGCCACAAATTCATTACTGTTAGTGGAAAGGGTCGTTCACTTGAACTGTGGGTCAATGACCACTTTGTCAGTGCATGTAGTTTTTTTTTAATAATTATAAACTAGTGCTTGACTGCAATCCCGCCTGATGGTAAGCAGTGATACAATCGTTGATGGTAAAGCGCGCTAGTTTATCAAGAACCTATTCACTCAAAAAACTGAGTGAATAGGAAGGAAGACGGCAGTTGAGCGAGGTGATGCAACGTTAATCTCAACAACACGACCAACGAAGCTGCGCCAGAGGAAGATTGATCTGGAGACCCTCCACAACCAAATTCCCGACAAAACAACATTTGGCGCATCGTACCCGGTACACATCGCTACACATCTGCTAAGACCCGTCCTCCGTACGGCTTCACCAGACATCATGCCGGAACACGACGACACGGCTAGTATTTTGACATTTAATCAATCCTTAGCTTTACGCAATCAAATCAAATCAAAGCATTTATTTCAAATAAACCAGTTACAGGCACTTTTGAATTGTCAGAAGGTCGGTCAGTCAATAAGATGAAGCTAGTCGCCCATTCCAAAGAGTAGGTACCTATGGAGAAGAACGGGCAAGAAACTCCATGGACACTCTTTTAAATTTTCAAGCTATTGTTACAAATATTTGATTACATCATTCATGTTGAATTCAACCGTGTGAGAACGATGCAGAAATAAATTGTACGCCGAGAGCGTCCATTATGGAAAACACACAAAAATCAATTCAGAAATTAAAATACGCCGTGGCAGCTAAGAGATGACCAGTCCCCTCCGACGGCGTCCGTTCACGAACATGACGAATGGATCAGCATCATTCAGCTCAACCATATTGAAGGGAACCCAATGACCCAACACACACGCCACCATCAGCGAGACATTTGAGTGAGCTCAACAGCCAGAGCACTATCAAGTCAATAAAAAAGACTAACCCAACAAAAAAATGCCTTACAGCACATTCGTACATTGTGCTCACACGTTTGCCATGCAATTATACAATACTAAGTAATTGAATCTACACAATGCTAAGATAGTTTTGTCCAAGGTTTAGCAGCTCCAACAGTGTTCCCGAATACTAAGTTTAGCTCTTGAGTAGCTGTACAAGTGCCGAACACCTCTGTCAGCGATTGATTCAATTCCGTAACGTACAATATGCTTGCCTACATAGTGTGTAATACAGGCTTCGAATTAATAACATAAACAATTACATATTCAAACTACAAGAGGAAAAATCAGAGAACAATCAGTGTATAGAAATCGAACGCAGCTCAAGCCCAAGCCTTTTTGTCCTCAATATAATCCTTCACACTATAAAATGCTTTCTGACACAACTTACGTTTAATGAAGGATTTGAATTTATTCAGGCTCAGATCTTGAACCACCTCTGGAAGTCCATTGTAAAAATGTATACATTGGCATCTGAAAGAGCCACCTATTTTCTTGAGCCTACAAAGGTACAATAAATTTGTGCCTGTTCCTAGTATTTATATCATGGACATCACTGTATTTTTAAAAAAAAAATATATTTTTATGAGCATACAAAAGATTTTCATAAATATATTGAGACGGCACGGTCAGTACATTAATCTCTTTAAATTTTTCTCTGAGAGAGTGTCTCGGACTTAATTTATAAATTGCACGAACAGCTCGTTTCTGCAAAACAAATATTGTTTGAATATCGGCGGCATTTCCCCACAACAGAATGCCGTACGACATTACGCCATGGAAATAGCCAAAGTACACTAAACGGGCCGTCTCAACATCAGTCAAATTACGAATTGTTCTAACTGCGTATGCAGCAGAACTTAGTTTTTTTTGACAATTTTTCTATATGTGGACCCCATTGAAGCTTAGCATCCAGAGTTATACCCAAGAATACTGTGCTGTCTTCAGATTTCAATTCTTCGCCCTTTATCAACACTTTAGTTTCCACCTGCCTCACGTGAGGTAGAGTAAACTTAATGCATTTGGTTTTTTTTCTCGTTTAAGAGTAAATTATTAACATTAAACCAATGGACTACTTTGGAGATCGCGCTATTTACATCATCAGTAACCTGCTGCTGACGTTTCAGTTTAAATAAAAGTGAAGTGTCATCTGCAAACAACACTATATCGTGGTTATCCTTTATTAAGTCATTAATCAGTCATTGGTGTCCAAGATATACTTAGAAAGTAAATATAACTTAGAAAATTTACATTGGTATCGAACCCGCACACTTATACTTGAGGGGCTGGTGTTTTATTAACCACTAGGCCACCACAACTTTTTATTGCCATTTGTGACATATTCGCCAAAATTGTAAACAAACATGAGTTTATGGAAAAATAACGTTTAATTAGGAACTCCACAACTTCAAACATTTTCAATAGTGATAGTCATTATGAAACCAACTTAAATGTCATTGAAATAAAGTTAATATTTGTCTAACTTGAAATAGAATGGAGGTGTGCAGCATTAGACCTGTGGAAGGAACAAAAAAAAAACAAAAACAATAATTAGGGAGGCCTAATTATTTTTCTTTTTTTGTATGTTTTTCTGCTTAAAGAAAAACACGCACACACCCACACATGCACCCCCACACGCACACACGCTAACACACCCATACACACCCCAAAAACACACACACACATGAACCAAAATTAACATTCCAGGGGTGGACATCCAATCATCTGTTAACTTTGTTAGACGAATAATGTTGAAATTTTGTGTCAAAACTGTCAAACATAAATTTTATTCCTCAAATAAAAGTTTTCCGGAGTTGGAAATATCAGCCCGACACGAAACAAAGGCTCAGCTATCATAATATTTCGTATGAAAAGTAATTTGCGGTTCAACAAATGTAAGTTACGCGCCACTTCCAATATTAACGCTGACATAAATATGTATTTACCAGCGGTTTACAATGCGTTTAAGGGGTAGTACTCACTCTGAAATTAAAATGGGATCGTCTTTTGTTTCTACTAAAAAAATCCATACAATTGTTTTGTTGATTCTAATGTGTACTGTGGCTTTGTACAATTCCACAGGAAGACAAGAGGATTTTTAATGAGGAAGCTTGTGTTTTATTAGTAAAATGTTTTTTAAGCAAAAATGAAACATTCTCTTTATTTTAATTTTTTTGTTTTTTGTGCTGAATAATAAGTTTTCTATTTGTGATAGAGCTGTATTGCTAGGAAGGGGAGTTTGTTTCGCTACTTCTTCTTCCAACTGAAAGCATTAGGAAATGGCAAAGTGCGGAGGTTTTGGGGACCGATTCTAATTTGACTTTTGATTATGATATGTTTTTTATCATATTCTAAAACGTTCAAAAAATCAGCACTCGCCCCGTGTGATAGATCACATCCCATTTAAAGATAGAAGTCCAGAATCCCAGCAGTGAGAATCATCAACGTCATCAATCTTTTTTTTATCATCCCTCTGCTGTGCACAGGCCTCCTCTCATACAGAGAATGATTGAGCGTAATCACCACGCTTGCTCAATGCGGGTTGGCGATTTCAGGCTTAAAGTCCAGGTTTCCTCAAGATGTTTTCCTTCACCTTTTAATCAGTCATTGATGTCCAAGATATACTTAGAAAAGTTACATTGTTACTTGCCTGATCTGGAATCGAACCCGAACACTCATACTTGAGAGGCTGGTGTATATACAGAAGACACAAGCACTTAAGAGACAGGACCCCCTAGTTTAGGAGGCATTTGTTTTTATATTTTTGTTAGTCAATTATTAAGTCTTAGCATGTAACCAGTATACCAATTTTGTCCATGTATGTCTTGATACAAAGATAATAAACTATTATTATTTTTATTTACCTATAAATCTTAAAGGCTGAGTCAAAAACACTTTCTCAAAAATCAATATTAAAGAATTTATTTCAAAAAGCCATTAACAGATATTTTTGAATTGTCAAAGGTTCTGTCAGTCAGTAAGATGTAGCTAGTCGCTCATCCTAAATAGATCTCTCTGGAGAAGAGCGAGCAAGAAACTCCAGGAGGACTCTTTTATAATCATAAAATTGTTATAATTTTCTTCTACGGAAATGACATTTCTTCGTGTTGATGACCAAGAAGTTTTAATATTTATCCATAAAATGTAACTCCATAAAGCGTCTCGAGTTCTGAATCTCAAAAGTTTCTTTCTGAGTTGTACCTAATTAGAATTTACGGCCATGTACTGTTTTTCAGACAAAAAATAATCAACCCACTTCTAAAACTTTACATCGTTAAGGACGTGACCAGCCAAACTCATTTTCCAGCAGCAACTTCACAAAAAAACTGGCAGAGTTCGAGTTCTTCTCACACCCTAAGGTTCCGTGGCTACAAAACTTTTACAGATAACCTCTTTTTGTTGTTGACCATCATAGAGGCCATAGTATGTTCCGTGAATATTTCAGATTATAGAAAAAAGTATATTTGTCACAGATATGGTGTACTTTGTACGTGTACATACTTATTCCATGATTTGGTTAGGTTATTTATTTATTAGTTTACTAGCTTTCCGCCCGCGGCTTCGCCCGCGTAAAGTTCGGTTATATCGCGCTTTTTAGATTTTCCTCGGGAACATCAAATTTTTCTGGGATAAAAGGTAGCCTATTTCCTTTCTCAGGGTCTAAAGATTCTGTGCTTACCGCCCGCGGCTTCGCCCGCGTAGAGTTCGGTTATATCGCGCTTTTTAGGTTTCCCTCGGGTACATCAAATTTTTCCGGGATAAAATGTAGCCTATGTTCTTTCTCGGGGTCTAAAGATTGTCTGTGCCAAATTTCATCAAAATCGGTTGAGAGGTTTAAGCGGGAAAGCGTAACAGACAGACAGACAGACAGACAGACAGACAGACAGACAGACAGACCGACAGACAGACAGACAGAGTTACTTTCGCATTTATAATATTAGTATGGATTTATAGTATGGATTTCTTGCTTTAAACAAATGCATCAACGGGTGAGACTTTTTTTTTTTAAAGATGTACGGTGTATGGTACCAGGGTAGCACAAAAGTGTAGGAGAAGTCGAAACAATGAAGCTCATTCATCATTATTAATCTAATATTACATGGATGAAGTTTTATTTTGCCTACTTTGAGGAGGTGCAAGGTACCAGGGTAGCACAAAAATGTAGGAGAAGCCGAAACAATAAAGTTCATTCATTCACACAGGAATGACTGGAACGGGTTAAAAAGGATATCCTATGTCCTTCTCCCAGTTCTTGGCTACCTTCCTACCAATTTTCAGCCAAATCGGTTCAGCCGTTTTTGAGTTATGAATGGTGTAACTAACACGACTTCTTTTATATATATGTATAGATTATCCTAATTTAAAAAGTAGTAAATAAGATCATGTCATATTGCTTTTAAGGCGGAACAAAGTTCGCAAGGTCAGCTAGAAGACCCGCTAGCTGACCCGGCCAACTTTGTTCCGTCTTAAAGGCAATAAATATCACATGATCTTATATAATAGTTTTTAAATTAGGATAATTAGGGCAGCACAAAAGTGTAGGAGAAATCGAAACAATGAAGCTCATCATCATCATCATCAGCCTTTTTTTATCGTCCCCCTGCTGGAGATAGCTAGAGAGGAGAACGACTGAGCGTAATCACCACGCTTGCTCAATGCGGGTTGGCGATTTCAGACTTACAAAAGGCCAGGTTTCCTTAAAATGTTTTCCTTCACTTTGTAATCGGCTTTGCATTCATCATTAAATCACTAATAGTACTAATACATACATAGAAGAAATTTGATTTTCTCTACTTTGTGGAGGTGTAAGGTACCAGGGCAGCACAAAAGTGTAGGAGAAGCCGAAACAGTGAAGCTCATTCATGATTAAACCATAATAATTACATCAAAGAACTTTTATTGTGCCTAGTTTGTAGAGGTGCTATGTAGCAGGGTAGCACAAAAGTGGCCCGGCGAACTTTGTTCCGCCCTAAAGGCAATATGACATGATCTTATTTACTACTAACTACTATTTTAAATTAGGATAATCTGTATATATACAGAAGAAAGTCGTGTTAGTTACACTATTTATAACTTAAGAACGGCTGAACCGATTTGGCTGAAAATTGGTAGGGAGGTAGCTAAGAACTGGGAGAAGGATATAGGATATCCTTTTTATCCCGTTCCCGTTGTTCCTGTGTGAATGAATGAACTTCATTGTTTCGACTTCTCCTACACTTTTTGCGATCCTGGTACCTTGCAACTCCTCAAAGTAGGCAAAATAACTTCATCGATGTAATATTAGATTAATAATGATGAATGAGCTTTATTGTTTCGACTCTACACTTTTGTGCTACCCTGGTACCATACACCGTACATAAAAAAACAGTCTCAGCCGTTGATGCATTCGTTTAAAGCAAGAAATACTCTCTGCCGGTTTAAAGTTTCTAATAAAAAGCCACAAAGCCAACTTCAACTTCAAACTAATATTGTATTGTTGTGACATTTATCATTGCCATTCTCCCATTGCTCTTGTAAGTGAGTTTTATTTTGTCTCCTTTTTGGAGGTGCAGGGTACCAGGGTAGCACTAAAGTGTAGAGAAGAAGTAAAAACAATGAAGCTTATACATCATTATTATTAAATCATTCTTTCCTTACTTTCTCACCGTTTAGACCTACCCTGGACTACGACAAATATTTTAAACCAAAATCAGCTCAATCGGCCCAGCCGTTCTCGAGTTTTAGCGAGACTAACGAACAGCAATTCATTTTTATATATATAGATTAAAACTTTATGCACAAACATTGCACAATGGCGGACTAAATATCTTAGGCATTTTCTACCAGTCTACCTTAAGGTGATGCAGAGACAAAACATGGTAGGTGCAAATAAATTAAAAAAATAATCTATATATATAAAAATGAATTGCTGTTCGTTAGTCTCGCTAAAACTCGAGAACGGCTGGGCCGATTGAGCTGATTTTGGTTTAAAATATTTGTCGTAGTCCAGGGTAGGTCTAAACGGTGAGAAAGTAAGGAAAGAATGATTTAATAATAATGATGTATAAGCTTCATTGTTTTTACTTCTTCTCTACACTTTAGTGCTACCCTGGTACCCTGCACCTCCAAAAAGGAGACAAAATAAAACTCACTTACAAGAGCAATGGGAGAATGGCAATGATAAATGTCACAACAATACAATATTAGTTTGAAGTTGAAGTTGTCTTTGTGGCTTTTTATTAGAAACTTTAAACCGGCAGAGAGTATTTCTTGCTTTAAACGAATGCATCAACGGCTGAGACTGTTTTTTTATGTACGGTGTATGGTACCAGGGTAGCACAAAAGTGTAGAGTCGAAACAATAAAGCTCATTCATCATTATTAATCTAATATTACATCGATGAAGTTATTTTGCCTACTTTGAGGAGTTGCAAGGTACCAGGATCGCAAAAAAGTGTAGGAGAAGTCGAAACAATGAAGTTCATTCATTCACACAGGAACAACGGGAATGGGATAAAAAGGATATCCTATATCCTTCTCCCAGTTCTTAGCTACCTCCCTACCAATTTTCAGCCAAATCGGTTCAGCCGTTCTTAAGTTATAAATAGTGTAACTAACACGACTTTCTTCTGTATATATACAGATTATCCTAATTTAAAATAGTAGTTAGTAGTAAATAAGATCATGTCATATTGCCTTTAGGGCGGAACAAAGTTCGCCGGGCCACTTTTGTGCTACCCTGCTACATAGCACCTCTACAAACTAGGCACAATAAAAGTTCTTTGATGTAATTATTATGGTTTAATCATGAATGAGCTTCACTGTTTCGGCTTCTCCTACACTTTTGTGCTGCCCTGGTACCTTACACCTCCACAAAGTAGAGAAAATCAAATTTCTTCTATGTATGTATTAGTACTATTAGTGATTTAATGATGAATGCAAAGCCGATTACAAAGTGAAGGAAAACATTTTAAGGAAACCTGGCCTTTTGTAAGTCTGAAATCGCCAACCCGCATTGAGCAAGCGTGGTGATTACGCTCAGTCGTTCTCCTCTCTAGCTATCTCCAGCAGGGGGACGATAAAAAAAGGCTGATGATGATGATGATGAGCTTCATTGTTTCGATTTCTCCTACACTTTTGTGCTGCCCTAATTATCCTAATTTAAAAACTATTATATAAGATCATGTGATATTTATTGCCTTTAAGACGGAACAAAGTTGGCCGGGTCAGCTAGCGGGTCTTCTAGCTGACCTTGCGAACTTTGTTCCGCCTTAAAAGCAATATGACATGATCTTATTTACTACTTTTTAAATTAGGATAATCTATACATATATATAAAAGAAGTCGTGTTAGTTACACCATTCATAACTCAAAAACGGCTGAACCGATTTGGCTGAAAATTGGTAGGGAGGTAGCCAAGAACTGGGAGAAGGACATAGGATATCCTTTTTAACCCGTTCCAGTCATTCCTGTGTGAATGAATGAACTTTATTGTTTCGGCTTCTCCTACATTTTTGTGCTACCCTGGTACCTTGCACCTCCTCAAAGTAGGCAAAATAAAACTTCATCCATGTAATATTAGATTAATAATGATGAATTAAATGAGCTTCATTGTTTCGACTTCTCCTACACTTTTGTGCTACCCTGGTACCATACACCGTACATCTTTAAAAAAAAAAAGTCTCACCCGTTGATGCATTTGTTTAAAGCAAGAAATCCATACTATAAATCCATACTAATATTATAAATGCGAAAGTAACTCTGTCTGTCTGTCTGTCGGTCTGTCTGTCTGTCTGTCTGTCTGTCTGTCTGTCTGTCTGTCTGTTACGCTTTCCCGCTTAAACCTCTCAACCGATTTTGATGAAATTTGGCACAGACAATCTTTAGACCCCGAGAAAGAACATAGGCTACATTTTATCCCGGAAAAATTTGATGTACCCGAGGGAAACCTAAATAGCGCGATATAACCGAACTCTACGCGGGCGAAGCCGCGGGCGGTAAGCACAGAATCTTTAGACCCTGAGAAAGGAAATAGGCTACCTTTTATCCCAGAAAAATTTGATGTTCCCGAGGAAAATCTAAAAAGCGCGATATAACCGAACTTTACGCGGGCGAAGCCGCGGGCGGAAAGCTAGTTAAAAGATAAAAGAGAGAAAAAAGGTTTTATAATAAATGCATACATAGAAAATATAAACAGTAGAGACAGATAAAAAAATATAGATAGCGAAAAAGAATAAATTACATGTCGGAAGAATCTGCCAATCAACAGGTTATTTATCATTATAATACAATACAGTTATCATACATCATTATCAATGCTGCATTTGCAATGCATTTTCCAAAAAAATAATAGGTTATTTATTTATTGTAGATCTCCAACAAAGGATATGCATAACAATTTAGAAATGGTTGTTTTACGTGTTCTCTTGTGTTTATTTTTTGGTTGAAAATAAATTATAGTACTCCTTTTCCTACGTTAATGTTCATAGGTCATTATCCATAGATATATTTATAATAATCTCCATATAATAATATGGAAAAAAAAAGATTCATAGTATTACGTTCTTCGATCTTTAGTCCTATAGAACCACAAAGAGTTTTTGAGTGCGAAAAAAACTGTTTACTTATTTTACAACTTCCGAAAAGTTGCAAATTTTTTAATTACGCCACCTTTTTGGGACGCGGCATACCCTTAACACATTTGCTGGGCCCAGTGAAATGATTGATGGCAGAGTCCAAATTGCTCCGGGCCCGTCTGCACCTACAGGCAGAAATTTTGACCGTGCTCTTTACTTCAATTACGGCACAAGCTAGAAGAAGAGAGATTGGAAAATGTTTATTGTAATGTGTAATTTGGCTAGTCATGGTTGGACCAATATTAATATAAACGAGCGGCCGGCGCCCACTCTCAGAGCGCGCCTTTTATTAAGTAACTTTTTGGAAGCATTAATGATCCTGATTTTCCGATAAATTCTGTGCATTTTGATAACTGGATTGTCAAGTTTGGTTGCGGATAAAGGGAGAAAAAGTTATCGACACAACAGAAATAATTTACATGATTTGAAACATCGTATTCAACTTTATTTTTTTTATACAAAACCTAAGTATACTAGCTAGGCTGGCTAGGGGTATTAAAACACCGCAGTTGAACGAGGTGATGCAATGTTAAACTCAACAACACGACCAACGATGCTGTGCTATAGGGAGATTGATCTGACTTAAAGTCCAGGTTTCCTCAAGGTGTTTTCCTTCACCTTCAGTCATTGGTGTCCAAGATATACTGAGAAAGTACATATAAATTTAGAAAAGTTACATTGGTACTTGCCTGGCCTGGAATCGAACCCGCGCACTCATACTTGAGAGGCTGGTGTTTTAACCACTAGGCCACCACGACTTCCGGATTCCGGGTGGTAACTTCGTCGAGGATTAATACATAATAACATTACTGATGAATCAAACCGTTATTGAGTACCTATGGCAACATAACGCTGTTTTAGTTTTGAAAATGACAACCGAATCTTATTTGGTAAATTTCAGCAATTTTTTATAATGCCGCTTTTTACCACACTACACAAATCACTCTGAATAAATATCCTTGTCGATCTACCACCGCTTTAACCTCATCCTACCGACGCCTTCTCTGCCTTGCACCATTCCACTCATGTCGGACGTGCCAGCTCCAATTTGCATGCAATCAGTCAATAGTAACTGGATATTGTACCTGTACTATTACATTATTAAACGCTTTTGCTTTCACCGCCAAAGTTCGAGAGCCAGGGCTGAATGATCGGGTTCAGGTATAATCTTGATAGGTATTGAAGGCGCGAGGGTCAATTTGTCGCTTTGGAAATGTGCAAGTGATTCAGAATGTTGGCGAGGGATGTGATATTGATTTATGGAAGGTTGCTGGTGATAATAAGTGACTGAATTTGGAAAAAGGCAACGCTGTGATTGAAAGGGATTATACAAGTACGCAGTTCTAAACAAACTATACGAAATGACATTTGTTTTTGTACCGATTCAAAGTGCCCCCTATCGGGCATTACAGTAACTAAATTTGACACGTTGCCCGCAAATGGATGTCGTCTTGTTGTACGTCTCAAACAATTTGCGTCTCAAACGTGGAATTCGATTTTGCAAACATCTAACCGCTAAATCATCTTGACTTATGTCATAATACAGTTCTTTCTTTTCTTTATTAGCTTATACTTATAGCGGAGCTTTCACGTATAGCGTATGTCAGTTATAAATCATCATCATCAGATTAGACATATCAGTCCACTGCTAGACATAGGCCTCTACCATTTCTCGCCATTCAACTCGATTTTCGACAACTGTTATGCAGATACTACCAGTCATCCTGCGAAGATCGTCGTTCCACCTAGACTGCGGGCGTCCCACCTTACCAGTCCACGGTCTCCGCTCAAGAAATTATATGTTAAAACTATAAACTATATTCACTTATCAACGATAATTATTATACATTAGCCCTGAGTGTAGACCTGTCAAATCAATCCGCGCCTGACGTAAATTGACGTAATTTTTAATCGCCATGTTTATAATCGCGACCAAACCATAGAATAAAGAGAGGGAAGTACGTTATCTTCATACAAACGGACCGCGCGCGGCTTGTATGTGTGCGCCATAGTATCTATGCGTCGCCGCACGCACACCTAAACACAATATTAGAGTGCCTATGACTGCGCTAGTCGCGGCTAGCACGGAACGAGGTTCGCGCGTCACGGCTTTTCGGCACATTAGATTTTAAAAAAATGATCACATAAACTGCAAAGTTGGTATGTCTATTTATGAACAAATAAAAGACTTATATTTTTCAAATTATATTTCTAAAAGTTATTTACAAGGTTACGGATATATTACACATTAAAGTTTAATAACAACGCGTTTCGTAATAGTCGAAACCGAAGAAAGTAGGTATTTTTCTGTAGCTAATTTGTAATTTTGTATTAAATGTGTGATTCAATAGATGTTATGTTTGTATTATTTATATTTGTATTAATTAAAAATAAAAATAAATATGGTTCTTTATGTGTACAAAACTAAAAATAAAAATTACAAAAAAAAAAACTGACTAGTATATGTAAACTAAATACTAAGCAAATAATTTAAACATAAGCTCTTAGTCTATAAATATTTGTTAGCGGTTTGGGCGACAACCGTAACCGACGAAGCGCGGGCAGTCGTCAACCCTAAGACAGTAGGCAATTAAATCGCGGATTGGTTCGCAGATAACCTACTTCCCTCTTTATTCTATGACCAAACTGTCTATAGAATATCTTAATTTGACAGAATCAAAATTAAATGTTATCTTCTATCCTTTTCTTAATTAAATTGAAAGAAAAAGATGCACTTAAGTTAAAATTTGTTTAGTTTGTGAACAAAAGAATCGGCGCCATTGTGTATACTTTCTTGAAACTAGAAGGACGTAGGTAAGTCAAATTAAACCTCAAGCTATTGTTTCTTCAGATTGCATATGGACTGTTGGCGATCACCTGCTAATTGCCTATGGACTTTTGGTTGACACTGTATCTAATAGAGATAAAACGATGCGGTTGGTGCAGTGGCTGAGCACTCGTCTACTGCACTGCGTGTCGCGGGTTCGATTCCCGCAATCGAACTTTTATGGCCTACAGGAAATACTCACTAGTTGCTCCGGGTCTGGCTGTGTGTGTATGTGATTTTAAATATACACAATACAGGAGTAATTGGTGTTTGGGGCAAGGTTTTATGTAACCAAAAAATAGGTTGAGCTTATTTAAAATACCAATTAACTAATAATACTAAACCTTATTGAAGTAATTATAACAATCAAGTCCGAAACAAAAGCACGTTTATGTAAATTCTAATGCAAACGTTTAACAGCGAAATTTTTTAACAAAGTTGTAATTCTCATTTGTATGCAAATCTTTTAAAAGTCGGAACGACTTTTTTGTAACTTTAGGTACGAAAGTTTTAAAAGAAAAGGAATTTGACAAAGAGTTAAGAACGGTGTGCGAAGAGGTCTATTATTTTCTAAATTGATTTGAAAGCATTAAGTAGTACCTACTTAAGCCAGAGTCTGGAATTGTGACAGAAATTTAGGGGTACTATTCAAACACCTCTGCTTAACCTTTCTTGGATTACGAGAGATATTATTACGATATACTAGCTGCTCCCTGCGGTTTTACCTACATAAGTGTCGATCCCGTAGGAACATCGGGATAAGAAATATCCTGTGTATTATTCCTGGTTATAAAGTATATTTTTTTGTTTGGATGGAAAATCATCAAATGACTTGTCCCGCTCTGGGCGGAGCGAAAAGACGTGTTAAACTTTTACTGACTAAAACCCACCCGTTCCTTCACTTGCCTGAGCGCCAGAGCCACGGTTTCTCTTTTGTCCAACCCACAACGCTGACCCAGGCATCAGTTTTCGTGAATCCCATCTATTACTGACATCTCTTTGAGGCGCCCGTGAAACACAACGCGCCGTCGACCCGGGACTGGTCCTTACCAGGCGGCGAGCTGCCCACTGCTCACCGCACATACACAAACCACAAAGTCGCAAACCCGCGCCTTCGGTAGCCGGGAGTTCGATGTTGTCTCCCGATCAGAGCGTCTCCTGCGGTTGCTAGAGGCGTGAGGGCGCTGAGATTCACGCTACCGCACGCGTTCTGCCTCCTCTTTTGCAAGCACCACTGCTTCGTCAAAAGAGGTGACGGCCTGCCATACACTCTCGCTCCGGACCATGGCCTGGACCAGGGCCGGATGCGAGAGATCGCCGCTGATTGCCGTCACGAGAACACGGCGGTGCTCCGCCCAAACCAGTTATAAACTATCTGTGTGTCAAATTTCATCCAAATCCACAGTAGTTTTTGCGTGAAAAAACACAAACATCGCGTGTCAGACTTTTACTGACTAAAACCCACCCATGTTCCTTCACTTGCCTATGTGCCAGGAGCCACGGTATCTCTTTCGAGCAACCGGCGGTTCCATTTACACGTCTAGCTTCAATTTTTACCAAACTTTTGATTATTCAAAACTGCTTAAGAGGGCGTATAAAGCTAGAAAAAAATCGGATTTCACCCGCGCGCCTCACACGCCCCGCACTCGTCCTCGTCCAACGCATCGAAAACCTTACCCACGCCATGTTTTGATTTACGAGTACACAGTAAACGCAAAAATGTCAGATAAAAATTGGCAAAGTGCGAGTCGGATTATCCGTCTGTACTTTGAACTAAACAACAAACAAAATATTTTTTTTAAATTATAACGAAAAGGTATGTAATGTAATCATACTGTTAATTTTATTTTTTCGGTAAGACTTGGCTAAGCGCAACTCAAAGCATTCATTAAAATAGTATTTTTTGCTAGTCTTCTATAGTTATGATAAAAATTATAGATGACATTAAAAAATATTCAAGATGGAAGGTATAGATTTTAGAAAATATGTAATAGGGATGTATCCAAGGTATGAAAATCAAAAAAATATTTAGTCCCTCTTATAGATAATAAAGAAAATTAAGACCCTTATTTTTTATTTTGTCGATATTACCAAAAACTACTGAGATATAGCGTATTAAAGTTACGGAGTGGGGGCTAATTACGTGGTAAAAATGCGACATTTCAAATCAACATGTCTTCCTAAGTTATAGAATGAAAGAAAAAATAAAAAATACGTGTTCAATATTGTATATAAATCTATCTGATGGACATTAAATTATTTTTTAGGATACAAGATACAACCCAATGGCCGAGGTTTTTAGGGTGCTGATTACGAACATAACATACAATTTGAAATCCGAAATAGCGGATATAAATTTTTAATAAAATATGTCATGGTTTTATTCAAAAAGTCATGGCGTAAGAAGTCGCAGACAGCAGTTAGTGACAAATAAAGCGAAAGGGAAGTAATGGTATAATTAAACGTTTTACTATTTGGTTGTTATTTTGAACAATTAATTTTGACAGCCTCCGTGGCGTAGCGGTAGCGGACGCGGCCGCTGTGCAAGGTCGCGCGGGTTCGATACCGCACAGTGCAAGTATTTGTATGCATGAATATGAATATTTGCATTGGTCTGGTCATGCCTCGGAAAGCACGTTAAGCCGTTAGTCCCGGTTGCCATACGAACATCTAGTGGCAGTCGTTACGGGTTGTTGGAGCCCTCAAAAGTCCAACAATTCGTCTAACTGCAATGCTTTGATGTCGCCTTCGGGAGTCGTAGGTTGTGGAGGTCAGACGGCAGTTGCTTCACGGAAAATGTCAAAGTTTAGCCATATCAGCAGTTGGACTGGTAAAGTGGACCCCAGACTCCAAAGCTGAAAAAGGCTTCGGATGCGACTGGGATTAACGCTGGGATGATGATGATGATGACTATTTAGTTGTTATTAATTTGTTTCTGTTTTTTTTTTTTTTTACTGGAAATCCTGTTATTTGCTTGATGGATGAGGTGAAGAATGTGTATGTACCTACTTCAAACATAAAAAAATCACTATGGAAATTTAGTAGTAGACTGTGGTGCATAAATAAAACGAAAAGTATACTGTAAAATATTTTTTTTTATAAATTAAGTATGAACCAGCGCTTGACCGCAAGCCTGCCTGTGCAGGCAGTGGTGCGATCGTTGATGGTAAAGCGCGCTAGTTACTTTCAATATTTATTACACGTTCGTTATTTTTTACTTTTTTATGGTTCATTGTTATTTATTGATCTATATACACATACGTGTTCTTTTGCTGCTCTACCTTTATTTTGTGCACGACTACAGATACAACATTATTTGATTTTTACTTCTAAAAATAAAACTTCTACGAACTGTCTTCCGATTATAGCTGCTGCTCCAGATAGTGCCGCATAATTAATATTGTAAGACTGCTTAGACGAGCAACCATCAGCAATTACATCGATTACCGCTATGCCATCTTTTACCCTGCCTTCTTCCACTGCAGCCGCGGCTATGATAGTTTCGTTAGCCGTTTTCCATTCTTCAGAAATTTGATTATGATGTTTATTAAACATTCATTGCTGTACACAATCCTTGAAATTGTTCCAAACCAATGCCAGCGTTTGTGATACCACAAACTGCTGCTGTATTAATATCTAAGTTGAAGGTTTTGTGTTTATAATAAAAGTAAGTAGCTTTATATATATTACAAAAAAGTTTCAATTTAGAATATAAACCAACTTTTGTTTCGCCAGTGATTTTAACGTTGGATAGGTAACAGCCAAATTAAGGAGCATGATTTGAAATAATTTTAAGTCTTTCAAAGAAATACACTTTGTTTATTACGAGTCCTTCACTAACGTCATATATATTTTCCGCTGTTTTTTCATTAGTTTTCTTTTTCTTCGTACCTAACTTTGCCCGATTATACACTCGTGGTTCAATATTTCTGAAATCAAACGAAAATTGTCATAATTATGTATGGATTAGGTTTTACAGTTTATCATTGTGTGTGACTTTTACTGTGGAATCAAATGTTTGTTATATCATAATGGTACTAAAATCAGAAAAAACTAGGTATGAACTAAGCTTTCCATAGATCTAGATGTACTGGTGTTATGTATAATATAACTATGACTGATGTAAGTCTTTACTTAGTTTGCTTGAATAACATTCTTTTCCATAAGGTGCTTTTGAGAAATGGCATATTTACAGATAACTTACCAACTACACACATCAAAAGTGTCTAGGGATCAAGCATTTTTATGCGGATTTCTTGAGATTGAGATGTGGCTTTGTAATAAATTTATGATTTTATAAATTTATATGGATCCTTTTTGGTGCATTTCATAATTTGAATCAGGAACTGTGAATCAAATTCGAGTAAAAGATGAAAATCAGCTGTCAATATTTTCCTATAAAAACATACAACGCATTGAAGACATTATTAGTGCTACTGTTTCCCTACTACTGATTAAAACCAACGTTATTATGGAGCGGCGACGTCATTTAAGCAGGGAAGAAATGCTCAGAGCCGTGGGAATGATAGAAGCTGGTTCCCGGCAACGTACTGTGGCTTTAGCTCTGAATACAAGTCAGAGTGTTATCAGTCGACTTTGGACACGTTACCGAAGCACTGGTACCGTGGCTGAGCGCCATGGAGGACGGTATCGCTGCACCACACGGAGACAAGACCGATACATTCAAATCTTAACTCGAAGAGCTCCAACAATAACCGCCATGATGTTAGCCGTGAGGCTTCATCACTCTTCAGGGAACTTAATTAGCGACCAAACAGTCAGAAACCGCTTGCATGAAGTGAACCTTCATTCCCGAAGACCGCTACGGGTACCACCTATAGCAATGCACAATCGTAGGATTCGATATCAATGGGCTCTTGAACATAGAAATTGGGCAGAAGAACAATGGCGTTTCGTGTGCTTTTCTGATGAGTCTCGTTTTGGTATGAGACCGGATACAAGACGTATACGACACTGGAGAACCCCTGGACGCCAACAGCGATTAAAATCCTGCCAGGAAGTCCATCCTTATAGTGGTGGAACCATCATGGTATGGGCGGGTATTTGGATCGGCGGAAGAACTGAGTTGATTTGGATCAGAGGCAACCTCAACGCTCAAATTTATGCTGAAACGATTGTATCAGACGTCATCGTTCCTCTACAAGTGCAAATCGGTCCCTTATTTCAGTTAATGCATGATAATGCACGACCGCACACCGCAAGAGTTGTAAGACAGACTCTCGCCGCAGCTAACATCAATGTCCTGCCCTGGCCTGCTCAGTCGCCAGACTTGAACCCGATTGAGCATGCATGGGATATGCTACAGAGAAGAGCTCTGCCGAATATGGAGGGTATCCAGTCGCAAGAAGACCTTTTTTTGTTGTTGCAACGAACATGGGCGGCCATTCCACAGCGTGATTTGGATGAACTCATTTTGAGTATGCCAAACCGATGTTCTTGTGTTGTTAGTGTTCGCGGTAGAAACACGGATTATTAATTGTTTAAGTTACCCAATAAAATTTTAGAGAAAACTGTTATTTCAGTCTTTTTTTCGAACTTTTGTGTTAGTGGTTCAAATGTCAAATATCCCTTTATTAGGAAATGGCAAATTTCTTTATTAATGCAAAGGTGACTTGGTTTATCGTTACTGTGACAAACGAAAACACTTTATTTGATGAATCCTTAAAGAAAATTTTAATTAATATCAATCAGGAGAAAAGTTATTGCAAAAATATATGTTGATCCCTAGACACTTTTGATGTGTGTATA
This sequence comes from Sesamia nonagrioides, assembly GCA_017933935.1. NCBI lineage: Eukaryota > Metazoa > Arthropoda > Insecta > Lepidoptera > Noctuidae > Sesamia > Sesamia nonagrioides. The sequence continues at coordinate 181,158 of JADWQK010002158.1, forward strand.
TTTATAATATTTTACCCATAACAAAAAATATTAAAATAGCATAATTACGTACCATTTTGGTTCAAAAGTTAATCACAATTCGGATCAAGTTCGTTCAAAGGCGTAAAGGTAGATCTGTTAAAAAATGAAATGAAAACAAACCTTATAAAGATCGTATTTTGAAGAACTAACATGTAAAACTGGTATATATTCACCTTTTATATGATAACTACAGTTTCCGACTTATTATAAGCCCGTTTTGATAAGGAATAAGTGTAAAAATCTATTTTTATATTCCGCTAAGATTTTCGTAACAAGTAGCCAGATGCAGCTTGAACTTTATAACTTTTAAGATAAAGCACATTTTGCATTTTTACCTATGAAAGTGAGATTATTATAACTCGATAGTTTTTAAAATTGGGAATTTTAATGGAGATGTTTCAGAAATGTATGGAGCCTGGGTCAGCACATTGTACACTTAATGCTAGGTATAGTTACGCTATAATTAACTGTTATTAATGTTATTTGGCTTAGTTTTTATACAGATTCAATTTAACTCGGTCAAGGAGTGCAACACTACTACTAATAAATATGGTGGTCAGCAATAAGCGAAATAAGATTTCGACAGTGACATTTGATTGACGTGTCGTGTATCTAAGGCTATCGTATTTATATTATCTACCATATGACTGCGAAAAAAACAAAATATGAATTCCGAACATACGACCCATTAAATAAACACAATAAACTCAAATCAACACTCGACACGAACACAACGGGAAAATAGAACTGTCAAAGTCGCCTGCAATCAAACGTCATAAAAAAAGTGTCATGGCTACCTTAATATAGGGGTTATCTCACTAAAAACGTTTCAAATAATTAATTTCATATACTTGTAAGTATTTTTATTCAAATTAATTTAGTAGTATTTTTATGAAAATCTTCTACTTTTTTCCTTTTATCTATATAGCGTACTATGGCTCCGTTTATGTCTATTCGTTCATATTTATACATCAAAAATAATTCGAATTCATACAAATACTTAGTATAAAATATATTTTTTTGTAGTTGAGCACATATAAACCAAACAAACCGCAAAGTAAACTCCCCTCAACAAGCGAATGGTCAGGGTATCGATTTATTTTGCATATACTATTTGGCCACCATTACTCCAGTGCGTATTAAAACCTACAACTACATTATAAATTAAAATTAATAAACAAACCTTTGACAATTAGCCATGAGTTGACGTTTTAGTTCCTTATTTTCTCTTTTAGAGCGGTTTTTTGATTTTTTTTGTTTGCCATAATTCCGTCAAAGTATTTTCACGGGTACGGAGCACAGAAGCACAGTCCTCTCGTCTCAACGGAGCGATCGCAACTGATCAATGAAACAAAACATGCTTGTAACGCATGTACCAGGCGAAACAGAACGAGAGTGTTCTGCGCGGAATAAGAACGTAGTAAACGGCAAACCAGTTTTTTTATAATTACTCGTAAAATATACAATATTTTATGAAATCCCTAATACAGTCCCTCGGTAATATAATTTTATATTGTGCATTAAAATATTGACTCAATAATAGGCATAATTTTGAAAATAAATTGAATTTAGTTGAAAACTAGATGCAACTTTGTGATTTTTTTCTATCGAGTAAATATTATAATTTCATGTTTTCACTCAGACCAGTCTCTCTCAAATATAATGTAATATCTATATTTGAAAAACCAAATAATTTGTAGCTTATTATGGACTGTAAAAATCAAATCTAAAATCAACAATTTACCTTTATACCCCCTCTTAAAACAAAACCATTTATATCAAACTACCTATTACCCATGGTCGCTCACAATAGACCTCATATGAAGGCTCAAGATCACACAAATGGCGATGGAAAGAGGGCGAGGGAAAGGCTATGCTCGGAGTTTCTCTGCGCGATTGAATCCGAACCGACATAGCTCTTCGAGTCGCTAGGCAGTGGGCGGGGCACATTGCTCGTAGAACCGTTGACCGACGGAAAATTAAGATTCTGGAGTGGCGGCCACGTACCGGAAGACGCAGAGTAGGGAGACCCCCAACAAAGTGGGCCAATGACCTAGTGAAGATAGCGGGAAGCCAATAGATGCAGGCAACACACGACTGGTCATTGTGAAAAGCTTTAGGGAAGCCTTTGTCCAGCAGTGGAACTCTATAGGCTGAAGAAGAAGACCTGTTGCCCGCGAACCACCTCTGTGAACCACTTTGAAAAGGAACATTTATGTCCTTCTCCTGGCGTAGACTTGGAGAAATATATTACTGTGATGGTGGCGGTGGAATAAAACCAACGATGATGACAGATAGGGGTTTATTTACTTTACTTCAAACACTTGACAGATTTTAGCAAACAAAGTTACACTGAGGCGAAACCTATTTGTGGTTCTAGGGATGAACTGCGGGGCTATCCTATCCCTTTACCTCCTAGATAGGCAATTCCTGAGAGCGACGGAGCCTCCGCTCAGGTCAAGCTTGACTTATGACAATAGTGGTGACTGCGGGTCTATCGACCACTGCGCCTCCTAAGTAGCGAGTGCGCTCGGTCTTCCATGAGTGACCGATTATATAGTCGGTTTGACGACAGTAGTGTGTGTCTTCATCATCTAATGCTTGTATGTGGTTGTGAGTATCATCTTCACACGTTGCATGATAATTGTCGCTAGTAGTCTGTTGTGTTTTACTCGGATAGCATAGTGTTGTGCACACAATCAGGTAGATGGCGTAAGTAGTCGTGTTATATTACTAAATTACTAAACTGTAAATAAATTACTCACAAAATTTTTCCTTGGTTTTAGAGTTTATCTGTACATGATGTTGACTTTGCTCAGTTTTTGTCAAAGACCAGAATAGGCCAGAATTTAGAGATGAATGGGCAAATATTCGAGCGATACACTCTTGTGTACAGCTATGTATAATTAGCTTACGTCGTGTAAATATTGCCAAACAGACAGAATAAAACCTGAATTTACACGTAGAATATATGTTCCCGAGGGATGTTTTAGATGCTTCGATATCGCCTTCGGGTTGTGGAGGTCAGACGGAGAGCAGTCGCTTCACGGAAAATATGAAAGTTTAGCTAAAATCAGCTAAGTATTAGACTGGTAAAGCGGACCCCAGACTCCAAAGCTGAAAAAGCTTCGGGTACGACTGGGATTAACGCTGAGATGATGATGATATGGTCCCGAGAAGAAGCGTGTAAAAGGTGGTGTTTAAATGAAACAAGACCAAGATAAGTAAAAATTTATTACGTATTCCAAAGCGTATTTAGAACTGCGTAAAAACATAAAAATACAAAAATTACACATTTTATTAGACACTTAAATTATTTACAAAGCGTCATAAATTCTTAAACTAATTAAAACCACGAAATTAAACGGCGAAGGTAAGTTAAAAAGTAATTAATTACAAAGTAATGTAAGGAAGCAGGAGTTTGACCGAATAAAATTCTTGAATACTTACTTTTTACACAACGGTATGCAGTTTTGAACTTTGATAAGTTTCATTTTTGTGATTAATTGAAAATAAATCATAAAATTACCTTAACACAAACATTATTCATCATCATCATCATCATCATCAACCTTTACTCGTCCACTGCTGGACATAGGCCTCTTTCATGGCACGCCAACAAGCTCGATCCTGAGCAGTTCTCCGCCAGCCACTACCAGCCACCTTTTTGATGTCGTCGCTCCATCTCGCCCAAGGGCGTCCCACGCTACGTTTGCCGAGACGCGGTCTCCACTCAAGGACTCGTTTACCCCAACGGTTGTCGGTCCTGCGGCATATGTGACCAGCCCATTGCCACTTCAGCTTGCTAATCCTCTCAGCTATGTCGGTAACTCTGGTCCTCTGTCGGATCACTTCATTTCTGATGCGGTCCTTCAAACATTATTACTTACTTAAAATAAGTATTACGTATATTTAAACTAATGTTAAATTTAAGGTTAATCCTGTCAAATCAGATTCACCTCTACCTGTTCCCGACGCAAAGCCAGTTGGATGGCGTTGGTTAACCTTTGCATCAAGAACGAACCAGAGCGGGAGACACATTTATCAAAATGAATTAGCTACGTAACTACGCAAACATAACTACAACTATATCGGTGAAATAGCAACAAAAACACAATAGATCTATTCTGACCTATTCTAATCTGTTCTGATCTATTTTGATCTAATCCGATATATTCTGATCTACCCTGATCTACTCTGGTCTATTCTGATCTATTCCGATATATTTTGATCTATTCTGATCTACTCTGATCTACTCTGATCTATTCTGATCTACTCTGATCTATTCTGATCTACTCTGATCTATTCTAAACTACTCTGATCTATTCTGATCGATTCTGATCTATTCCGATATATTCTGATCTACTCTAGTCTATTCTGATCTAGTTGGTGATGTAAAATGAAAAAAAATACAATTTGTTTTTTTTTTCACTTTCTTGAAAAAAAACATTAAAACAATCTTAGCGTCGTTGTTTCTTTTTTTTCTAAATTTGTTTTTTTTTTTTCTAGCCTACGTTTTATTTCAATTATGAATTAAATTTGTAATTTGTATAGTAAATCAACATATTATTTATTCATAATTCACTACTTCCAACAATAAGTAAAATATTGGTAAGTACTATTTTATCAGAAAAGTACCGCAGGTTCAAGAATAAACCTAATACTCTATTATGTATCTACTCTTAAGTATTAATTATTTAACGGTAAATGCCATAACAGTTACAGATTTCATGCTCTTGAAAAAAACATGGCCCAGAAAAAAAACAGTTTTTTTCATGTTCTTTTTTCAATATTTTTTTTCACATTTGAAAACAAAACGGTTTCTTTGCAATACTAGATCTACTTTGATCTATTCTGATCGATTCTGATCTGTTCTAAGATCTTTCTCAAAAACGAAACATCTTTTTTTGTTTTAGTTTTTACAGAAGGCCGTCAAGACCACGAAGTTTCCTGAGCTAATTTCATTTTGTCCCAGTAAACAGAGTCACATTCTTCGCAAAAGTATTTTCCTAGACTAAGGCTGGATTTTGTGTTACGATGACGTCGTCACGTACTATGACTTAAACGACAAGAGTATGGCGTTGTCCTAATTGGCGTAGATCGCACGATGACACGATGCGTTCTCGTCGTGCGATGAGTTCAAATATACAGATTTCATCAGCGTGTCCTATATGAACCTCGCAACTAATCGTGCGAGCACATTAAAAGCTTAATAACGATCGTACGATATGTTTGATCGTGCGATCATATAATCAAAGCAACTGATCTCTTTTGAGTATCCTAATTGTTTGCCTACGCAATGCGTCGACGCGCGACGGATGCGACGTCATCACACGATGGACATCGCGCGATTTGTTAGGACACCTATTAGGTCATCGCACGACCACTTTGATCGTGAGATGAAAACGCATCGCGCCATCGTACGATCACTCCCAACTAGGACGCCGCCTAAGAGTCTTGAATAGCATCGACGATGAGCGAGCGTAACTCCATAAAATCTACAATCGCGACTTATTTGATAAAGCTGTAAACAAACATATGTGTTGGGGTTTTTCGCCGTTGACGATACCCGAGAATTGTTGTAGGTAATTAATGAGTAACACTAAAACCACCAGTATTTAGCCGCACTTGATTTATTTACACCTGACCGCGTGACGGAGGTATGTTTACGACTGAATTACATTGTGTTCAAGTTCATTCATTATACATTAGCATTTTGCTGTACGAGCATTATTGGCCCGTACAATATGTTTATGCGAAAATAACTTTAATTACTACAAAACAAAGTTCCGTTTAGGCTACAACTTCATACATTTTGAAACCTTTTTCGACAGTCATTCTGAAATCATACATAGTTTTTATTGGAAAGAAGTTGATACACCTAGGCTCTATAGTCGAGCTAAACTACATTTCTGTTATACATATTTGTACATTTTTAATAGTTGTGAATAACGGCCAGCAATGTCGACTTCAAAACAGCATAAAAACTTTTTCTTTAACTCATCATTATTCTGATCTTTTATGCCTTTATTAATTACATAAAAATGAACGATGGCTTGATTAAGAAGTCCGGTAATTTTTTTAACATGTACCTAAGTATTGGTTTAAAGTAAAATAAAAAAACATATATAAAAATTAAATGATAAAAAAGTGCGCACCGTTGCACACCCCAACGCACTTTTGCTATAAATCAATTCGCGACCACTATCAATGCTGACTATTGTCGTCCCCAACCCCAGCTCGAACCGATGCCACTCAGCCTGTAGCATTAAATTCGTCTCTAAATAATCGATACTAATCCGAAGTTCATAGAACACAGTCCCTTAGGATGTAGTCGCTGGACTTAGTCTATTAAGACACCAGACTATTTAAGCTGACGACAACATTTTAGAACGACTAAAGACGTCGGTGGCATCAAAAAAACATGTAGCGCTGGCCGGCCAGTACTATATTCCACCTGTCACAATATATTATGTTACTTTAACAATTTTAGCAATGATACAATCAAGTTTACATTATAAGGATTATATTGAATTAAAGTAGGTATCTATAATATTGAATAAACTATATTATAAACACATGTAAAATAAACAAACCAATCATTAACCATTTCTTAATATGTAGGTATTCTAAGTGTTGCTACCAGTCGTAAACAGAAATAGGCTATTTGACAGATTTATAATTTCTATCTTGAATTACTTGGTTGCAGTTAAGAAGTTCACCAAAAGTTTTTTTTTTTATTTTAAATACGTATTTCGTAAGAAACACGCAAATAAAATTCGAAATTCAAATAAGCCGCTGAACCGCTTTATTCAGCAATATGGCGTGGCGCTTTGTAAGTGACGTCACAAACCTATACCTAAACGATTTTCATTTCCGCAGTGGTGTTCGTGTTTATTTATCAGTCAGAAGACAAAAAAAAACACAAATCGCTCCAAATATCGTTAAAAATCATCTAAAAACGCTAAAACACCTGGGGCCCTAGCCAGTGTAACATCGCTTCGTAGCGAAGCGAAATCGAATACCAAACCAGCCAATAACGAAAACGATTGACCACGCGACGCGATAAATCACGTGGTCAATCGTTCCCGCCATTGGTTGGTTTGGTATTCGATTTCGCTTCGCTACGAAGCGATGTTACATTGGCTGCAGGCGCTGAGAACACATAGAACGACAACAAGTGTTTATGAACGTATGACGTCATCGTAACATTAGCCAATCCGGATCGTTTCACAATATTTGGCGCGAGAAAAAAAATCCCAAACATATTTTTGTGTTTCTGGATATATTAAATGTTATTATTTTCATTAAAACTCATGTAAATGACATAAAGAACCCTCATTTTATGCATTTAAAGCAAATGATCACAAAAATATTAATTCTGTCAAATAGCCTATTATAAAGAACATTACCATCGCTAACACATCAAGGATTCAAAGTTTTCGTAATATTTGTAGAACAATATAATTTCACTTGTTCGTCTATTGTAATAAAAAAATGCAAAACTTACGCAAACAAAATGTTTTCTTTGTAGACAGCATATTCTTTTAAATCACCTGCCAAATGTACAATGTAAAATTTCGCGACGATATTTCGGTGCGATGTGTTTATAATGATTAATTGCTGTAACGTTTTAGGCGCGACAAATTCCAGTGTACCTATTGTTCGGTACGCTTGGGAGATGTAAAAAGGAGGGTACATTATGCTTAGATGAAAGTAAAGTATAATCATTAATTTTTACATTCAAGATTCTATATGGAGGTATCGTTGGTCCCAAACCAGGTACAGCCTGTATCTAGGGCATGATAAATTACGTACAACATTTCGGGCGTTTTTTAATCAAATCTATTGCTATTCTTATATATTTTTTCCTTAAAATGTAGTACCTTCATTTTCTCCCGCTAAGCTAAGCATAACTTATTTTAACTAAGGGGTAGTTCCACAAGCGAGAGAATTGTGACTATATTTTCTTAGTGACATGTATTTCTATTCACTCGCATAGAACAACTCTCCACACGAAAATATCGCCGCGGCGACACTTTGATTAGCAAAACTACTGCCGCGATTTTCTCGCCCGTGGAGGTGATGTCTAGCTGCATTCTGTTCAGACGATTCGAGGCCCAATTCAAATCACTCGCACTTCCTAATAGAAATTAAAACATATAAATGAGTCTTCCATTTCCCTTAATACAAGAAGATGGTCCCATCGGAATGGTTCTCAACCTTGATCGTTGGAGGTGGCGGGTCTCTTTCTAAGAGATATGCTCTCACTTGTATCAAGACCACGTTGGTGATAGAGCACAGGCATGCGACTATCAATAACCTGAAATAAGAAAAATATGGATTTATTCAATGATTGTGAAACGCCATAGATTACGACGATGGTCGTAGATGCTCCGATCAAGATGACGGCATTCATAAAGTACAGACAAGAGCATATCAAGCTACTACAATCTGTCAAACTTCTTCATTAGATTTTCAATTTTATCGCTATAGTATTAAGACTGGAAGTTGAGTAGGAATATTAGTCTGCTGTCGTCCGTACCTTCACAAATTATGACTGCCACAAGCTTGTTGATACATCACATCGTGCGACCAGTAGGCCGTTGCGACCTGGGCCTGTAGCCAATGTAACATCGCTTCGTAGCGAAGCGAAATCGAATACCAAACCAACCAATGGCGGGAACGATTGACCACGCGACGCGATAAATCACGTGGTCATTCGTTCCCGCCATTGGTTGGTTTGGTATTCGATTTTGCTTCGCTACGAAACGATGTTACATTGGCTACAGGCCCTGGCATGCAATTCGTTTCGGGATATATGTACTTATGTAATATTTTATGATACCACGTTTTGCGTATAGAAGGACTACGCGGTACGCCACCATGTAATGTAGGAATATTTTGTGACATAAATATAATTTTACGTAATAATCTCACGTTTATATGCCCGACGGGATTAATTGAGCACGTAACTTATCACTAAAAAATTTACTTGTAAATGTATTTGTACAAATCTAATTACTCTTAATTAATCAACGTAGCAGTTAAAAGAAAGTATGGATGGCAAGCCAAGAACGCCTCCCCTGCTTTATTATTCTCGTTCTCTAAACATACTTTCGAAATTATAACGGTGTCAGGTTGGTGGTAAAAAGCAAATTAACTTAAAAAAAAAAACAATTCGCTTTCGTGTTGTAAGCACTTGAATCTGGCTCCAAGTTAATTTTACACAATCTAGGTTTCCTTTATCTTCTCTCTTAAACCGGATTTGTTCAATGAATAATTAAAAACAAATCACTTAAGAAAAGTTCTTACCAATAAGAGTATCCAAGTCCCGGCCCGGGATCGAACAAGCCTAAAGCTATATGCGGCACAGCGAGATGGTCCTTCAACCCAGATGTTAGATAGTATATACCAAACATAAGCATTACTGCCACTCCCACCAGCGCGGTCGCTGCGTTTGTCCACAGACATCCTGGAATTAGAGCAAATATCCAGTCGGTATATTATACATAAATAGACAGCCTCCTTAGAGTAGCGGTAGCGAACACGGTAGCTGCACAAGGAGGCACGGGCTCAATCTCCGCACAGTGCAAATATTTCTATGCATGAATATGAATATTTGCACTGGTCTGGTCGTGGTTCGGAAAGCGCGTTAAGCCGTTCGTGCCGGATGCCATACGAACATCTAATGGCAGTCGTTACGGGTTGTTGGAGCCCTCAAAAGTCCAACAATTGGTGTAACTGTAAAGCTTCGATATCGCCTTCGGGTTGTGCAGGTCAGACGGCAGTCGCTTCACGGAAAATATCGAAGTTTGGCCAAAAGCAGCAGTTAGACTGGTAAAGCGGACCCTAGACTCCAAACCTGAAAAAGCTTCGGATGCGACTGGGATTAACGCTGAGATGATGATGATCCAGTCGGTATATTCAATAATATCACTGTGGTGATACATTAAGTCAAGTGAACGTGGATTGAACTCTCATTCCAATTAATGCTAGGCATTTTTTTTATGTTAAATGACCCCGGAGGGAAGGGCTTATCAGACTTTTACTGACTAAAATCCAACCGTGTTCCTTCACTTGCCTGAACGCCAGAGCCGCGGTTTCTCTTTCAACCAACGCGCAGTTCTGGCCCGGTCATCGGTCTTCGTGGAGCCCGTCATGATGTGCTGACATCTCAATGAGGTGCACGTGGAACACAACGCGCCTTTGACCCGGGCCTGATCCTTGCCGGGCGGCGAGCTGCCTACTGCTCGCTACCACGCCTACGGTGGCCGGAAGTTCGATGTTGTCTCCCGATCAGATCGTCTCCTGCGACGGTTAGAGTCGTGAGGGCGTTTAAATTCACACTCCCTCACGCGCTCCGCCTCCTCCTTTGCGTAGGAGGTGACAGCTTGCCATGCAGTCACACTCCGGACCATGGCCTAAATCAGAGCCGGACGCGAGAAATCGCCGCCGATCGCCGCTACGAGGACACGGCGGTGCTCTTCCCAAGCCGGGCAGACCTCCAACGTGTCCTCAGGGCAATCCATACAGTGGTTACTGCCTGGCGTTTCCTCCCGCCTTATACGGAACAGGAACCTCCCGAAACAGCCGTGTCCGGTAAGGACCTGCGTCAGGCGAAAGGTGCCGTGGCGCCTCTTTAGCCAATCCTCCTCAAAAAAGGGACTTTTGAGCCGCTATTGTAGCGTGCCCAGCACTGGGTTTCGGCAATCGCACTTACCATGACGATATTGACAGCTCACTCGAGCTCATTTCACTTAACTTTTCACAGTGAGAGTTTTACAGAATCGAACGGCTGATAAACCAATTTACGTAAATTCTTTTAGACCTTTTTTTCTATTTTTGACACGTAGCTACTCGTATTTATTTATTTTAAATTTTCACACACAAAAATTAATGTCAACGTAATGCCTTAGGCACTCTCTACCAGTCAACGAAGTGTAGAGACGTATATTTTTATGTGGTATTATTATACCCTCGAAGCATCCTAACGGCTGGGAGAATTTTAAGGAGATGTATATTGACTTGTCTAGGTTATACGAAGGTTTTGTTGTTAAAAAAAATTAAATAGCGGGTTAAAGACGTCAGAAAATAGTCTTAATTTTTTGGGTTTTGTCTACGTTGATCAAAATAAAGGCCTTGAGGAGAATTCCAAAAATAAAAGATGTGAAAAATCTGGCAGCAAGATAACTTTTAAAGCAATTGTATTTGAATGACGTGCGATTAGAGAGGAATTTGTTCAGCAATGGACTAAAGTTACATAATCAGCTCATAATGTTCCCACTACTAAGACACAGGGCTTTTCTCTAGGTGGAAGAATTCGCTTTCACGTCGTCGAAATTTTGGATCTAGGACATGCCGGTTTCCTCAAGAAGTTATGCCCTGCCTATTTTAGAGCAGTAGTGATGGAATCATCATCAACCTTTTTTATCGTACCACTGCTGGGTACGGGTCTCCTCTCATACAGAGAAGGATTGAGCGTAATCACCACGCTTGCTCAATGCGGGTTGGGATGAAATAATTTACACAAAATAAAAAGCCAGGTTGGGTCCAAACCCATGACCACTTGTAAGTCACAGCCGTTGCCATTGAGTCACTTCTGCTCCATTGTGACGAATGTTGCAAAGTGATGTGCACATACTGACGATAAACAAAACTTACCAGGCAATCCAAAAGCAGTTTCTGTGGGGTTTTTGGTAGCGTTCAAGATGGCGAGACAAGCAGAAGCCACAGCTAGTACCAGCTGAATGATGAACAGGACTAAGAAGCACACGTAGAACACGAATGAGATCACCGGGGGAGTGCTTACTGAAAATTATACAGAAAACTATCATTGCGGAAGAACATGGTGTAAAGTTCACTCATATTCCAAAATGGAAGGAATCTCCGACCAGATTAGTGGGCAGATGGTCATTGGGGCAATGCAATATACAATATGTAAAGAAAACCCTGTCCGATCCGTGAAGGTATGGTTAGGTATCGATAACTGATTCTACTAATGCCCACAAAGACAAGCTAAACTGAAAAAAAAAATCCCCCTAAAAAAATCAATATTATTTCGCAAAAAAAGGTAACTTAATACATGTGCGATAAGCAAACCCTTCCGCGGGCGGCGGGGGGCAGGGCACGCGGCACCTGTGACGTGGTCGCGTCGCTATTCGCTTATAATAATACCGGTGTTGTCACTTTTTTAAAAATTACCAAATTTCGGGAAAATTGGAATTAATTCCCGGGAAAAAAGGATTATTTCAAAATTCATTAGTATTGTTACTATGATGATTATGTAAAATTTTATATTATATTTGGTCAAGTGTTTACCTAACCTTTATTATCCTTATGGGTCGGACAGGGTTTTCTTTACATATTGTATATGCTGGTTGCGCGGTAAACTTTGTTTGCGCGATGTAGGATCTTGCGTGATGTCATCATACGATACGTGGTTGCATATAGCGCTGTAGATGCCGTAACAAATATTTAGTTAATAACTTGTTCCGAACCTGTCGCAATGAAGTATGAAATAAAACAAAAACTAACACCCAAATACGATAAAATCGATATACGATAACCGATGTTACCTTTAATTTGCGTCTGTGATAATCGATAATATTTACCGCTTTAGGCGGCGTTTTAGTAATTTTCTAGAAATTCTATAAAATATAACTTGTGACTTCGCTCGGATGACGTACGGTACTGGGGCGTCGGTTGTCCTTTCTATTCGATTTTTATTTGTTGATATCTGATGTATACATCTGGTATATTATGACCTGTATTCTGTAATAATTAAAAGTACACATTTTCTTTCTTTCTTTCAAAGACACGAGCGATAACAGCTGGGAGGTCATGAAGAGCCGTTCGGATCTCAAGTTAAGAGAGGACTCTAGTGTCGAGGAATTTGAAGGAACTATTGCCGTCGCGCCGCTTTCAACCTCTCCCCGTAAAGTGTCAAAAGGACAGTTGCAACTCGGGTTGATTTTACCTACAAAAACGTTGACTAAAAGACGTTTCGTATTCCGCTGTTTTCTTTTTCAAAACACGACAGATCTCAATTATTTTCATAACAAACTTTAGATGATGAGTATACCTATGCCTCTATTATTTTCTTTTTCGTCAAAAGCTTATCACATTTGTGTAACAGTCATCTGAACACCAGGGTAAAAATGGGTTATTTTTCGAGATTTTGAAATAAGTATCATATTTCTTTTATTAATTAAGTGTTCAAATAAACTAAATGATAGGGACATAATCAAGGTGTGAAACTGTAGGAAAAAATCATTGCTCTAAAAGCGTTAGCCACGAAGAAAACAGCGGAATACATTTGTATGGAGAAAACGCCACTAAAGTCCCCTCTTAACTCTCACGGATTGTGTAAACAAAAAGCGGTTTATCAAAATTATACTGCGTTTTACCATTCACAACGTCAAAACACTTGATTCTATGCGATCGGAATCTAATTTAGCTGATTTTATACTATAGTTAACCTTAATAAACCGGCAGGGTAATTGTGTAACACACTATGAGATTCATTTTGACAGTTTGACAACATTCATTGTGTTATTTTCGTTGTTGAGTAAACACATTTTCAAAGATATGGAGCAATGTATTAGGGTGCAGACTACAACACATTTTTAAATCTTAACTTGTAGATACATACATGGATCGTTCGTATCGACATTGGTGTTGCCAATGCAGGCGGGATTCGGCCGATAGCCTTCAGCCAGCGCTCGCACCTGAAAACGTATAGATGTTACATAACTATTCAGGAACCATTCAAGAGGAAAATTGTTTGATGCTGAAAGCTCTTTGCAGTTACTTTAAAGCCAGTTCTATGTATTTTTATTTGTTTACGGAATGTATTTTGTTAAGTCGTGGTGGCCTAGTGATTAAAACATCAGCCTCTCAAGTATGAGTGTGTGGGTTCGAGGCAAGTACCAATGTAACTTTTCTAAGTTATATATGCATCTTGGACACCAATGACTGATTACAAGGTGAAGGAAAACATTTTGAGGAAATATGGACTTTAATACTGAAATCGCCATCCCGCATTGAGCGAGCGTGGTGATTACGTTCAATCCTTCTCTATAAGAGATGAAAACAGAAAAAAACTTTGTATCGTCCCAGTGACCAGCAGTGGGACGATACAAAGGTTGATGTTGATATGATGATGAAATGTAATCTAGGAGCATTTTGAAAGTTGACAACTTAGCGACAATTTGCTAAATAGTTGCTGGGAATAACATGCTCGTTATTGAGAACATCACATAAATTATAAAAAATGATGAATTTACAAAGGGTGGTCTTATCGCTAAGAGCGATCTTTTACAGGAACTTTACTTTGGATCTAAGGGGAAGGAGAAACAAATAGTATAGGTAGTCTACAGAGATAGTTTATTATACATATTACAATTACATCATTAATTATTAATTAATCAGCTTCATACATACCTCTACCTCCCTCGCCAATTCATTTGTTTTACAGCTTAATGCGCACGCGCCGACTTCCGGTACACATGTCACTGAAATAATACAAAATGGAATGTAGTTATTATCAAGAGAAGTTTGTGGATAAGATGGTGATAAATGCCGCACGGATTGATCAATCAGGTTAAGCTACGTTTGGATCATGGGTGACCACAACAGGACTTCTTCGTGTCTAGAAGAGCACGTAATGCCGTTAGTGTCGGCTATCTTTCGTGGATATTTAACAGTAATTACGGGTAGTCGTGGGATGTCGCAGTAGCCTAGTGGTAAAACACCAGTCTCCCAAGTATGAGTGCGCGGGTTCGATTCCAGGTCAGACAAGTACCAACGTAATTTTTCTAAAGTTATATGTACTTTCTAAGTATATCTTGGACACCAATAACTGAAGGTGAAGGAAAACATCTTGAGGAAACCTGGACTTTAAGTTTGAAATCGCCAACCCGCATTGAGCAAGCGTGGTGATTACGCTCAATCCTTCTCTGTATGAGAAGGATAACCTGTGCCCAGCAGTAGGACGATAAAAGGGTTGATAATGATGATTATGACGGGTAATCACAGGACCTTAAGGTATTGGAATAAACTATTGCCGTCGCGCCGCTCCAACCTCTCCCCGTAAAGTGCAAAAGTGACAGTTGCAGCTCAGGCTGATTTTACTTCCAAAAATGTTGACCAAAAGACCAAAATTTAGAGTTAAAGTATACCTTTAGTAAATATACAATATGTAAAGAAAACCCTGTCCGACCCATAAGGATAATAAAGGTTAGGTAAACACTTGACCAAATATAATATAAAATTTTACATAATCATCACAGTAACAAAAATAATGAATTTTGAAATAATCTTTTTTTCCCGGGTATTAATTCCAATTTCCCCGAAATTTGGTCATTTTTAAAAAACTGACAACACCATTTGTGACGGAGCGAATAGCGATGCGACCACGTGCCGCATGCCCCGCCCCCCTTCACCCGCGCATACATGCGCGGGTAAAGGGGGGCGGGGCTGTCGGGTTGTCTACCGCACATGCATTAAGTTACCTCGCTTTTTCGAAATAATATTTATTTTTTTTTGGGGGGATTTTTTTTTAAGTTTAGCCCGGCTTTGTAGGCATTATTAGAATCAGTTATCGATACCTAACATTACCTTCACGGATCGGACAGGGTTTTCTTTACATATTGTATATATATATATTAAATAAAAAGATATAATAAACTAACAAGTCACAAAGATTGAGCTAGCCCCAAAGTAAGTTCGAGACTTGTGTTATGGGATACTAACTCAACGATCTTTTCCTGATCTGACTGATGTATCTATTATAAATATAGTATTATTTATAATAGATATATATATATAGATCAATATCCAAAACCCGGGCCAAACAGGAAAAGATCGTTTTCCATCATGACCTGGCCGGGGATCAAACACTGGGCCTCCATGTCGCAGGCAGGCGTGTTGAAAAATAAAAAAATAATAATAAATATTGGGCGCTCCCCATACTTAGAACTGAAACTCAAAAATTTTTTTTCATTAAATTCATACGTGTGGGGTATGTATGGATTTTTTTCTAAACCGAATAGTTTGCATGACAGACGCGACCAAAGTGGAAAAAAGGTGCCCCCCTTATTACCGCGTAATCTTTTATAAAAATAACTTAAATCCTTTAATTTCATAAATCAATGGTACGGAACCCTTTGTGCGTGAGTCCGACAGACACGCACTTGGCCGGTTTTTTTATAATCATAAACCAGTCCTTGGCCGCAATCCCGCCTGATGATTCCCGATTGATGGTAAGGGAAAGCACGCTAGTTTATTAAGAGCCTATTCACTAAAAAACACTTAGTGAATAGGAAGGAGGACCCTCCACGACTAAACTCCCGACACAACAAGATTTGGCGCATCCTACCCGGCACACCGCACATATCGGAACGCAACTACTCAGACTCGTTCTCCGTACGGCTTCACCAGACATCATGCCGAACACGACGAATCGCTTGGCGACAGGACTTTGTCTGTTGGGTGG